>JAOBAZ010176541.1:0-10473 GCA_026546875.1 Pteroeides caledonicum | reverse complement strand
TACATACTGTAAGACAGTGAGTTTATCAACTCGTGGTCGATCTACAACTTGAGGATTTATTGTTATACCTTGTATAACAATAAATCCTGAAGTTGAATCCTCAATCGATTCATACTGCCGCCCACTCTATAACTGTTTTCGGTGGTTAAAGGTTTTCCTCATTGAAATAGAACTGTTACATATAGTATACTGTAATAACATATTATGATCAGCGATAATTTCAAATTTAGGAATTAACGTTTTAATGCGTTATACAATGTTAAATAGCACATTGTAATGCGCCATTGTGTTGTTTATTACATTTTGGGTTGTACCTACAGTGTACGTGACTTCGCTTAGTTGCAATGTTGATCAAAGGATTGGGTGATAAAGCCTGTAATTATAGACTGTACATACGTGTACAGTAGATTTAATGTCATAATATACAAGGCTATAAATCCAAGGCTATAAATAATATACAAGTGAGAGCTAGTAAAGGGGAGAAAGATTATTTTCTTCGGAACATTGTAAACAGGTTGTTTGGGTTGAAAAACTTTATCAAGAAAAATCTTTACACAACGGTAAACGTATCACGAGGAAAACCATTTAATAGGAGAACTTTCCGAGTTGCTTCTAAATGATTGTGAAAAGTCTCGCGGTTAGAACAAATATTGAAAGTGTGATGCATTAGACAAGAAATAATGCTACGTTTCAAAGTAAAAGGAATAAAGCTATGATAGTTGATAAAGAGATCTGTGAGAGTGGGTTTTCGGTAAATGGATGTAGTAAATTTGCCGTCGTTGCGGGATATATCAACGTCAAGGAAAGGTAGTTTCTCATTACATTCCATCCTGCTAGTGAAACGAATGTTTGGGTGCTGTCTGTTGAGGTAATCAAGAAACAGTGGTACGTGATCTAAAGAGCGGAAGAGTAGAAAGCAATCGTCAACATATCGTCTATACGAGAGTGGTTTGAAGGAAGTAGGTCAATTTTGAAGCCAATCGTTCTCGTGGTGCGACATAAAAATATTGCCAAACAAAGGTCCTTTATGTTGCACCACGAGAACGATTGGCTTCAAAATTGACCTACTGCCTTCAAACCACTCTCGTAAAGACGATATGTTGACCATTGCTTTCTACTCTTCCGCTCTTTAGATCACGTACCACTGTTTCTAGATTACCTGATTATCATTTAGAAGCAACTCGGGAAGTTCCCCTATTAAATGGTTTTCCTCGTGATATGTTTACCATTGTGTAAGGATTTTTCTTGATAAAGTTTTTCAATCCAAACAACCTTTTTACAATGTTCCGAAGAAAATAATTTAATTCTTTCTCCCCTTTACTAGCTCTCACTTATACTAAAAATCCGCACACAAATCAACCGTCTCTGCCGCGCTGCCTTCCCACATACTAACACCAGATTTGTTTTTTGCTCTAACAACCGACTTTCCTCATTTTTCTCTTTTAAGGACAAAATACCCAAATCTCTGAGATCGAATGTAGTTTATTTTTTCACGTGTCGATGCTGTTCCGCGTCGTACGTGGGTCAAATTACGCGCCATTTACACACTCGAGCCTCAGAGCATCTGGGTATTTTGCCTTTGACTGGTAAACAGTGCAAAAATCCTCCTTCTTCCAGCATTCTTTTCCACTTAAAATCAACTGGTCACACTGCCTCCATAAATGATTTTAAGATACTTTCCACTCATTGCGACATTCGAGAACTTCTTATTCATGAAAGCCTTCTCATTTCAAAAACTAAACCCACCCTTAACGTTCATGGCTCTTCTATTCCCCTTAACTTATTCTAATTTCTTTGCAGTTCCTCTCTCACAGTCACTGCTTTTCCCTTATTCCTCTGCTTCCATCCTATCCACTTTTTTTCCACACTTTTTTGTCTGGTTTTGATGTTCTGTAACTTAATAAGCTGTCAATAGTTTTAGTCATGGCATTTTTATTAGTCTGAAGGTGTCTTGAGTTAAGACTAAACGTTACGCTTTATCCAATAAACCTTTTTTTTCCTATTATTGCGTGTATGGCTCTTTTAAAAGCTTTTTGCTGGGCTTTGGTATTCATTTTTAAACGTTATTCACTGGAGAACGTACTGTCCAAATGTCGAATGATGAAATTCGTCATTCGACATTTGCACGGTACGTTCTCCGCCTGACCTAAATGTATGGCATATGTTAATAGTGATTATACTGTATGTTTTTTTTGTTAATAATCTGTAACCATGACTTGGCGTTTACTTGACAGGCATTAGAAAATGTTAACACAGAACTTAGAAAGAAAAACCCGGAAGAAGAAGAGCTTTTTACTGTTACACTCATGTCAAAAAATAATGCTCAAGTTGGAATTCGATTACAGAAATCAATTGACTGCCATAAAGGTGAAGATAAAACATTTTTGTTTTAGTTTTACGTTGTCTGGGCTACGCGTGAAAGTTTCAAATATATTCTGCAAACTAAATAGTCAGCAAGCATGACTTCTAGCTTGAATTGATAAGATAGAAAAATTACAAAAATTTGGGCTTCAAAAAAACCTCGAAGTAAATCGAAATATTTGTCGCCTTGTTGTTATTTCTTTTTTTAATTTACAGGTCTCAGTATTTTTCGTAACTTATTTTGTTGTATTGCGTTGTTTTTATATGTTGTTTGTGTACTTTTTTGTGTTACTTAACATCGAGTTATTGTAACAACAGCTAGGGCGTTATAGTTCATGGTATTGAAACAACAGGGCGTTAAAGTTCACGATAGGTGATGATAGCTGATAAATAGCGCGAGCTTTTACGCACGTTTTAGGCCGAAAATTTTATGGACTGTTATCGGTTATTATCGATTATCATTGACTGTCATCGACTGTCATGAACTGTCATGAATTAGCATATGCTCAAAGTTGAGATAGTATACTGTACTTAAGCAATTTCATTGGTTACTTCATCTCAGTGAACTCGATATATAACTGGAAAGAGAACTTTGGATTTCCGTTAGCTCAGGAAGTGAAGACAATTTTTATGTCCGCTGAGCGTAAGGACCGTCATTGGACAAAATGTCATCGCGCGAGGTTGTGAATTTGTCGCCAGGAATTTTATCAGAGTAAACATTGTAATGTTTTTAAACCACATCCATGTTCTATTCGAACTATTTGAACGTTGATTGGCTAACGTGCAGATCCGTACTTTCCCGAATGGACTTCGCGTACGGACCCGTACCAAAGCAATGGATATTTTAATATAATTGTTCCTCGTTCTAGTGGAGACATATAATAAATTCCTTATTAACCTCAGAAGTTTGGTCCGTACGGTAAAATATTTTGCTATCGATCTTTTGATAGCAAGATCTCAAAAAGATCTCAAGCGAAATATTTTAACGTACGGACCTCTCGTTCGGTTAATAAGTAGTTAATAAAAGAAAAATAACGAAATGCATTTTATAACCTCGCGGTCATCTGATGTGACAGAAATCCAACTTAACATCACATGCATACACACAACATAAAATGTTTTTTAAAATGTTATTAGCTGCCAAGAAAAATGTACAAAATGTTCAGACATGTTTTTAATTTTTACTGTCACTAGATTCATTGATTAAATAGCCAGCGCACCTTGCAGTTCCAGACCCACAATTTCCCGAGTGAGCAAACTACGAGTGGTTCGTACTGCGCGCAAAATGCTCTATGGTAAATGGAAGGCTCAGAAACACTTTCCATATAATAAATGCAGTATAGCATTATAGTATAGTATTCTAACAATGTTTACAAAGTGAAATTTAACCTGGTCTAAATTTTGGGGACCAAATCGGCGTTCACGTCCTTCATTGGAAAGTTATACAACTAAGTACTCATTTAATTTTTCAAGCTGTAATTTTTTATTAAAAAGGACTTTCTCATGGATTCACTTTTTATCATTTAAGGTCTAAAAATACAACGTATGGCACTCACTGGTGGTACTTCACCTGTTGATTATCTAAGCGCTTTAAAAATTACATTATTTTTGTCATGTGAAGAAGATGATGTGAAGGCCGCACTGACACGAGGTTTAAAGCTAACAACTTCTACTTTTACGAATTGTACCTGTAATGGGAGAAAGGAGTACTGTAGGGTAGACAGGAGTTATGAATTGTGGGAGAAACATGTGCATGTGTTTCAAATATATGAAAGGGGGTGTTTGATAAAACAGCAAAACTGTATAACTGGAGTAGAGTAGAGAGTATTTGTGTTTTAATCTTGTATGTTGGTATTTTGCTAGAAGAATAAAACTGCTGTGTTTAAAACAATGTTTCGAGAATTAAATAATTAGAACTTTTAACGGGAAATTGTATATATTAGTATATTGTTGTTGTAGATATCTATTTTAAATTGACCTCTAGTTTAAGTTTTAAACGATACGTTGCGGTTCCAGTTATAAAATTGAAAACATTGACTTTGTACTTCGTATTCAAAGTTCCTTTAGTTTAGCTATTGCCGGTCCGTATGTAAAGATATGTCGTCAGTTGTTGGTATAGGTGTTTGATATCTGAAGGTATAAGAACGGTTTAAATGATACTGATTGAATTGTTGTAAACTCAAACTCTCCTAGACATGTAAAGAAAATCAGTAAAAAGTACGAATTCTCTACCAATGCCCGACATCACAGAGCATCTCATTCACATGTGAAACCATGTAAAATATCTCAAAAACAAAAATTGTAAAATATGTTTATATGTTTATTATGATTTGACAATGTTTTAACGTCCTATTCGGTCGTCGCTCTTCCCATGCGCCATCCTAGGGTCGACGACTAAATCAATAGAAGACAACAGGCGCCGCAGCGACCCACCTACATAAGATAAGAGGCGTTTAAACCGGGCCTAAAGTGCCTATCTCACATAGAGTTTTTTTTAATATTCTTATAATTTCGAATATTCTGAACTACTTTGCAATATATCTTCATGCGCGAAAACGTCATCCTTCGCATCAAAGTTCGTTTTTTGCCCGCACGGCCATACTGGTGACTAATTAGCGTCGTGACGTATTATTTCTACGCAAACAACGCCGCGTGCGAGTTTCAAGACTTCCTCATCTATTTACGACGCGTAGCTAATTAGTTACCAGCGTTGTCGTCATATTACAAAATGGTTCAGAATAGTCGAAACTATAAGAATATGAATATACTCGCACTTCAACATAAGATTTTTTTATCTATGTTTCACAACATTCATATATTTCCTCTCAGGTTTCCCTGCTGCCGTTATGTCAACACAAACAACAAACCCACCAAGTGATACTCAACTACGTGTTGCTTTTGATCTCGATGCCGTGATATTCTCTGATGAGTCTGAAAGGATTTACAAAGAACAAGGTCTCGATGCATTTTTGGAACACGAAAAGAAATACCGCGATAGTCCTTTACCTGAGGTATATTGATTAATTTTTGTTATGTAATTAATGTCATGTATTTTGTTATTAGCACAACTTATGTCTTCGATTACTTTATATTTTGTCTTTAGAACAACTTATGAAGTTCACAGAACCGAAATAATACATTTTTCAACTTTAGTGGCTATAGATTGGAGTAAAAAGATGTTATTGATTTTCTTCATTATTGAAGAAATAAATTTGGCGCGTTGGGTTTACTGAAAATAGGAAGTTAATTTTTAAATTACGTGAAAGAGATTATCAGACTACCTTGGTCAATTGATTTTGTTTGGTACTGTGCAATTACCAGTTACTGATACGATATATGATATGTGATATATGACATATGACATATGACCTGTAACATGTGACGTATGACGTATGACATATGACATACAGTATGATATGATATAATGTGATATGATATGATATGGTAGGATATATGATATGATTATTATGATATACGGTATGCGATATAGTATGTGATATGATATATGATATATATTATATGATATGATGTATGATATGATATAATATATATGATATGATATATGATATGATATCATATTATATCATATGATCATAGATATATGGATATGATATGATATGATATTTGATTTTAAATTGTGAATTTAATGAATTTGTCAATGAAAATTTATACCCATGACAGGTGGAAGAAGCAAAACGTAATTCCCAATTGATACCTATATCTAAAATACATTGTTAATACTTTAAACAAGGATTATATGAAGCTTATGTACTATATTCAAGTTTGAATTTCTTGAGATAAAAATCTTGCAGTTTTGATTTAAAACATTTAAAATTATCGATAGCCTTTAGGCAGTTCGGTATGTGTTCCATAAAAGAATAACATGATAAAAAAGAACTGTTTCAAATAATGCTTTACAAGTTTCACACAAAAGCTATTTGGGCAAAAATTTCAGTTCTATAGGCATGAGCAAAAGCTTTCTTAAAATACTTAGTAGTTTCTACATCTGTGTGAGCTTTTTGGCACTTAAATAATAAAATACGATCTGTCATTTCACTTTTGTACTCAAGAGCAAACCTCATTAATCTTTCTTTGTAATTTATGTGCTCAGGATATATGTTGCTCGTCGTTAAACATTTTCAATTAGCTCTTTATTCCTATTGGTATACGGTGATCAAACTTCATTAGCATATTCTAGAAATGGTCTAACAATGGAGCAACACAGCTGTTTCCTTGTTTGAACATCGTTATTTTCTTTACAAAGACGGCAAATTAAACCTGGTTTACGATTTGCCTTTAATAAGATCTCGATGTGTTTTATTCCATGACGTGGCATTGGTGACTTTCATGCAGACCAAGGTGAAAAAATTCGTCGACTGAACACAAGGGAACTGAATTAATTTCATACTGACGTTCAACTTTGTTAACTTTCTTTGATATGTTTAGAACTTTGCGTTTTGAAACATTGAAATCCATCATCCAGTCGCGACTCCAACGATTGTATTCAGATAAATCGGATTGCAATTTCTGGTGATCCGTTTCACCTTTTATGGTTCTGAAGAGTTTGGAGTCATCCGCAAACAACGTTGTTGGAGAGTGATTGATCGAATAATTTGGCAAGTTGTTCATGTACGCTAGAAATAACAAGGGTCCAAGATTGGATGCCTGAGGTACTTCTGATTATAAAAACGCTCTGAATATGCACCTTCCACTACAACTCTTTGTATTCTCCCATCTAGATAGCTTTTAAGTCAATTTATTAGCTTACCTTCTATTCCAAACAGTCTAATTTTCTCGATCAAATAGACATGTGGTACTTTATCGAAGGCTTTTGCTAAGTCTACGAAAACACTGTCCACCTCCAAGCCTTTACATAACGATTCAAGTATTTGTTGATAAACAACTAGAAGCTGGATGGTTGTTGATCTTCCACTTCTAAATTCGTGCTGTAAATGGTAAGGTCGGGGAATTAAAGATGGAGTCAAGTGATTCTAAACACACCACAAAAATCTTGGACAGGATGCAGAGCAATGAAATCGGACGATAGTTATTTGCAAACGTGGGATTCTCCTGTTTATAAAGTGGAAACAAATTAGCCGTTTTCCATTTTTGAGGGAAGCAGCTATTATTAAGCGATTGGTTAAATAATTTGGTTAACAATGGAGTAATTTCACCTCCTTCAGTAATTTGCCAGGAATATTATCAGGGCCACAAGTTTTATGAGGATCAATATTATTAAGGGCCTTTGGTAGTTCAGAAAATGTTAATTCAATCTCAGACAAACTATACGATGATTTCCATGTATTATCTTGTAATAGGTATTCTTCATCTTTCTGACCAAAAACTGATTGAAAATACTTGTTAAGCGAGTTTGCTTTTTCTGTAGGATCTGACATAAATAACTGACCATCTCACAAGAGATTGGGACTAGTTGACTTTTTAGTGATGGATTGGACATATTTTCAAAATCGCTTAGAATTATCACATAGATTTGAGTTCAGTTCTGATGCATGCTCCCGTTTTCTCCTTCTCAAGACAGCTTTTAATTCCCGACGCAACTCTATGAATTTGTTTATATCCGTACACTTTTGTGATCTAATTTCTTTTCTTTACTGCCTGTTCTTTTTTTGATAAGATTCCGTACTTCAGCATCTATCCAAGGATGATCATTTGATTTGTGTGAGCTGCACTTTGGTATGTGTCGGTCGACTGCCTGTAGAAACATAACCATCCAATTGTTAAGAGATTCATTTGGCCTGGTTTTCATATATTGCAAATCGTCGGCGATCATCGACGATGTATTGTTTTCCCTATTGTTTAAAATCATTGAACTCTTCAATGATTTTGAACAATGGGAAGAACAATACATCGCCAATGATCGCCGACGATTTGCGATATATGAAAACCATGTCGTTTTCGACAAAACAAAAATCCCATGGGATTGTATTCAATGTTTGCTTCAGGCCATTCCAATCTGCATTTTTGAAGTTGTATAACTTAGCTTGGTTGAAGAGCTTGTTTTTTTTTAATTTTTAGGTCAATTTCAAATTCAATAAGTTTGTGATCAGTATCCATAATGCTGTCATAGCTGGCAATTTTATTAATCTTTTGTGGAATACCTGTACTAGTTAATAATAAATCCAAAATGTTGTGTTCCCGAGTAGGGGCATTAACAGGCTGCCATAGAAAATTATATGCGGTAGATTAAAAACGCCCAAGACAATTATGCTCTCAAAAGATTGTCGTCTAGCGTTATTCAGGAAACTTTCCAACTGCTTCAGATGTTGAATATCAAAGCTAGCTGGTGTGTAGAAAACAGCCATTAATGCTTTAATACTTAATGATATAATATGATTAATAATTTTTAATTAATACAATAATACTTAATGATGTAATATGATATGATATGATGTTATGATATGATATGATTTTATGATATATGATATGATTATATGATATGATATATGATATATGATATGATATGATATATGATATGAAATATGATATGATATGATATGAAATATGATTTGAAATGATATGATATGAAATATGATATGATATGAAATATGATAAATGATATGATATGATATGATATGGTCATAGATATATGGATATGATATGTATGTATAGGAAATTACACGGTTCGAGAAGAATTAATGAAAAATCGCACGCGTGCTTGGCAAAATTATTCATAATAGCACGAATGCAAAACACGAGTGCTATTATGAATTATTTCGCCAAATACGCGTGCGACTTTTCATTAATTCTTCGAGAACAAGTGTGGCTTTCTGTTAATACAATTTCAATCAATTTTACGCAGTTTTGAAAGCATAATATTCATAATGTGGTATTAACAGGGTTCCCACTGTCCTTGAAAATTCAGGGAAATCTGAAAATTTTTCAAGGTCAGTGAATTGTCAGGAAATTATGAAACAAGTCAGTGAATTTTACAAAAAGTCAGGGAAAAGTCAGGGAAATTTATTTCTGAACAGCTGTGAACAATTTGAAATGCTTCACTGAAGATAAATGACACAATCATGTGGAAGTGAAATGCAGCTATGAGACAATTTTTCATGCTTTCTCTGTTGATAATGGAAAATGCTCCGTAAATTAACATTTTCCGTAAAGCTTGGTACTCCTGTGGTATTTACACTGCTTGGTCCTGGGCACCAGTGTTCTTGGACCCCATTTTGGATTTTTGTTACCGCTGCCTGAGGTAAGGAATGCGTAATCTGTATTTATAAATGACAGCTTTCTCTTGGTTTATGTAGTACGAACAGGCAAACTAGTTCAATTGTTACTTTTTTAAGGACATCATTTGGTTTTAGTTTAATCAAATTACATTTGTTGTCCAAAATATTTGAAAACATTGACCCCAATTTGTGAATGCCCTGCCCAGCAACCTGTTGACGCTTTGGGAAACTACTGGTCAAGGTTCTTATCCAGCTGTGATGTAAATTAGATTGGTGTTGTTTCATGGTACGAGATGGTTGTAGTGATGAAAACAGATACTTTATTAAAACGGTGGGTCAAACTATTGACAAAATTTGTTTAAGTAAGTTAATTGATTTCCGATAAGCTTAGTTAGCCAGAACAATTGTTTTATCAAAAAGATTGAAGAGCAATTTCACCACTACATTTTTTTGTTTGTCTCAGTTATTTAACTGGTTATATTTTGTTTTCTGCTTTCAGTGAATACAATGTGCAATTCTAAGCAGACAGTGTTTAATAATTCGTGGCTGTCAGATGCTCTTTTTTCAGCATGGCTAGGGCCTGCAAAACACAGAAAGAAGGTTAAATGTCGTGTATGTTCAACTACATTTGAGCTTGGGAATATGGACAAGCAAGGATTAACTAGCCATGCTAAAGGCAAAAAACACACTCAAAGGCTAGTATGCAGACAAGGCCAAAACAGGAATCCTTGAATGCATTTTTAGCACCTAAGCAGAACAGAGATAGTAGAAGAGACTGTCACACCATCTGTAGAAGAGGGTGTGATAGTCCCCCCACCCCCAGAGGAACAACAAACTCTACGACAGGTCTCTAAAGGCAAGATCAGTAGCTATCTAACAAAAACTGATACTTTGTCAGCTGAAATATTATGGGCACTTA
>JAOBAZ010176430.1:0-10474 GCA_026546875.1 Pteroeides caledonicum | reverse complement strand
ATAATATGATATGATATGATATATGATATATGATATGATATGATATGATATGATATGATATGATATGATATAATATAATATATGTTATGATATGATATGATATGATATGATGCGATGCGATACGATACGATATGATATGATATGATATGTTATAATATAATTGTGATAG
This sequence comes from Pteroeides caledonicum, assembly GCA_026546875.1. Lineage (NCBI taxonomy): Eukaryota > Metazoa > Cnidaria > Anthozoa > Scleralcyonacea > Pennatulidae > Pteroeides > Pteroeides caledonicum. The sequence continues at coordinate 10,305 of JAOBAZ010176430.1, read as the reverse complement.
ACTAGCCTATATTATAATACAATATTATGATAGAATGTAATTATGATGGAATATGCAGTTTCAGAATATACTATCATAGAATATTGTTGATAGGATATATACTATATCACTGAGTGGAAAATTACTTAAGATGGCCCCACATGAAATGTTGCAAATGTGTATTTCAACATTTTGAGAATTAGACATTGTGAAGAAACAAATCTGGTTACTAGGGTAATAAATTAAATGCGTTTTAAGAGCGGCTGCTAATTGATTTAAACCGACGTTTTCGTTGACTAAGAAATCATTGTTAATGTAGGATTGTCATGTCGTTTCAGGTAATCTTTTGGTGAAAACATCCGAAACGGTGGACAACGCGAAAATCAACCTTATCGACTTTGAATATTCCTGTTACAATTACAGGTATCATGTTTTGCTCAAGTCCTTTTTCGGTTATATTTATCTAGTGATAACTGGTGTAACAGGTTCTGCGTACTCACCGAGTTTAACCGCAGGCACAACCCGACAAATCTAATGCAAGATGATTTATGTTTATACCCTTCAAATTTGCCTATTAATGCACTACAACAGGTAAGGCAAAGACAGGCTTGCAGAGTAGGCAAAATTGAATTATTTTATTAATTCAACAGTTTTGATTGTTTAAGATTTTTCACCGAAATGATGATTTTCACAGAAAATCGGTGAAATCGTCATATCCGCTCGGCAGCTTTCCAAACTTGACGCTGAAAACATTTATACCACGTTTGACGTAATTTGGTGGTACATTGAAAACATTTGTACCACGTTTGACGTAATTTGGTGGTACATTGAAAACATTTATACCACGTTTGACGTAATTTCGAGGTACATTGGAAACATTTATGCCACGTTTGACGTAATTTCGTAGTACATTGAAAACATTTATACCACGTTTGACGTAATTTTGAGGTACATTGAAAACATTTATACCACGTTTGACGTAATTTCGTGGTACATTGAAAACATATACTGAAATGACGAGAGTTGTTCTGAGTGCGATGGCCGGCTGACCTTCGCGTGTCAAATTTTCAGCAGCTTTTTTTCACAGTGCCAGCGTGCAAACTGAGTCGTGAATTATTTTCGGTATAAAACAATTGTCGTACTTGTTTCTGTTTTAGAGGGTTCGATATTGGCAATCACTTCCAGGAATGGATGAACAATTACAACTATACACAATACCCGTACTTCGAGGGAAAGTTTGAAAATTATCCATCACACTCACACAAAGTTAGTGTACGCCATATTCCAAAATGGCTGCTATTTAATTATTCTTGTTAGCTATGTGCATCTAAATTAGCCCTCCCCTCTTGCCTCGTTTCTATGTCTGCAGTTCAAAAGAACTTTTACTTCGAAACGTGGCTATGTGGCTAATGTACAGTACATGCACATAAACGAATAATTAAATGGAAGCCATTTTGGAACATGGTGAATACATGCAGGTTATGGGCAGTGAGATCGATTTATATAATCAGAGTTACTGGAGTACATGGTTAGGAAACTCGAGTAAAATTCAATAGAACTCGTTATATATACCTGTACAGTATGTTGGGTTACGTTTATGCAAAATTATGGTCGGTTCAGCGTCACGTGTCTATTGTATATAGGATAATTAACCAATGGCAGTGCTTCAAATTTGTATTGTTCCATCTTACGGCTCAGTGATTAGGTGGAATTATCCTTATTGGTTGTTTGCGTAAGAAGACAATACACACGCGACGCCGAAGCGACCATAATTTTGCATAAACTTGATTCCAAAAAAAATTCAACATTTAATTCTAAGAGTGATAAAGTAAAAATGTTTGTATGTTTATTCCTATTTGAAAGCCTATCTATTTGACTTTCTAAAGGTGGGTCATTTACATATTTACATTTAAATTACATAATAACTTTAAAGCATTGGTAGGCCAGTAAATTTATTTTAAATGACAATGATTAAGAGGTAGAAAAAAATGATATGGAACAAGGTAGCAGTCAATTTACAAAACGTATGTTTCATGCAGTTATTTGACATGACCGCCGTTTCTGAGTTTCTGAGGACCAACTGATTACTGATCGAGGTACGGGGCAGGTGTTCGGATACATTTCAACAGGGAGTACATCTTGTACACTGTTTGGATTTGACTCCCTGTGATTACTTTCTCTGCGGTTATCTCAAAGATAAAGTTATCATACGCCACCCAGATAACCATAGATCTATGTGCGAAGGGTTTTTTGCTGAAATGCGACGTAGGGCAGCTGTCTGCGAACTTAGAAACGGCGGTCATCTCGAATAACTGCACGTAACATGCTTTTTGTAAACCATCAATTAATTTATTCCATCTCATTTTTTTCACCTCCTAATCATTGTCATTTAAAATTAATTTACTGGCCTACTAATGCTTTAATGTTATTAAGTGGCCCACCGTTAGAAAGCCAAATAGATAGGCTTTCAAATAGGTATAAACATACAAAGTTGTTTTACTTTATCAGTTTTAGAATTAACAGCTAAATGGGCGACTCCGGTTTTTTTGGGACACCCTGTAGAATGCCCAACTCGCAGTGTACGCGGCTAAAAACGCTCAACCGTGATCATGCTTGCTATCAAGCTTGATCATGGTTGAGCTGGCCAGCTTAATCAGTATTGATATCATACTTGATAGTGGTTGACATCAATCTTGTTCACGTTTGATATCAATGTTGTTCGAGTTTGATGTATCAAGCTTGATCAAAGTTGATATCAAGCATGATCGTGCTTGATGAAGCGTGATATCAAGTTGATGAAATATCAACCTTGATCAAGCTTGATACATCGTGCGCGATCATGGTTGATGCGCCAAGCATGATTTATCATGATATTGAGCATGATCAACGTTGATACTGTAAATCATCAACCTTCATCAAGCTTGATACGTCAAGCTTGATCAAGGTTGATCGCTCATCAACCCTTGGTCAACCTTGATATCAATGTTGATCAAGGGCTGATAAACTATCAACCTTGATCAAGCATGTGAGATTTTTAGCCGTGTACAGTGCACAGTGTACAGCGTACAGTGTAGCATTTTGTATGTACTACATGTATTATTTTGTATCAAACGATGACGGATTAATTACTATTCTGTATCAAATAATTCCGACAACTGCATTCTGTATTGGGTATACCCTATCGCTCCTCACTGGTCAGTTCCATTTTTCCTTAGCGACGTGGTAGCAACGTATTGTCTAGCGTGATTCTGATATAAATATTCCTTAGTGGTTTAATCATGTCAAACAAAAGGTTGCTACCCCATCGCTAAGGAAAAATGGAACTGACCAATCAGGAGCGAGTCAAAGTGATATGGTTGCTACATTATTCATTAATTATTCGTCAATTTTGCAAAGTCTTCGAAACGTTGGTGTTTTCGATGCTTTTTACGTTTTTCAGGCGTGTGTTCCATTACATGATGTTTCAAAAGACCGAAAAATGCGAAGGTTTATTAGTTACTGACAGAAATTCTCGTATTCTTTTTTGTGGTCCCAAAAAATGCAATATTTTTTCAACCCCTGTTACAGTTGTAAAAAACGCTAACATTTTGGTGCCTTCACCGACATCAAGTTGTACCACTCTGTTGACAATTCTTTTTAATTAGGTACATTTTGTTCGTTGTTACTTGAAAAAATTTTACGGACATGATGATTTTACAGAGGAAGAAACCGAAAACGTCATTGTTGAGGCCGACAGGTTAGTCTTAAAAACTCCCCCCCCTGTCCACTGTGTTTTTAAGAGTATGCGTTTTGGGTGCCGTTGGAAACGCATCAACAACTATGAAAGATGGCGGACTCGAAGTGATGGTGAGGCAAGATACTGTATCTCGAAAACAAGGAGAGATGTGACAAAATTGGAGATGTTGTTCAGGGTCACCTGAAACGTATACAAATATTTCAGACAAACGTTTTTTGTGTAGTAAGTAATAAGCGTCGTGACTAAATTTTAGCATCTAATCCACTGATTTCCATATTAACTGGATTGGCTATAGCCTACCTTACTAAATGCTACATGTAGCGTGACCCCACCGGCCGCCATGTTACGTACGGTAAGATATTTAGATTGAGATCCTTTGAGTACAGAGCGAGCCCGAAGGGCGAAGTTTGTGCTATCAAAAGATCGAAAGCAAAATATTTTACCGTACGGACTGAGCTTGTGAGGTTAATAAGGAGTTTATTATATGTCTTAACTATTATTATATGTCTCAACTACAATGACAAGCGCTAACGACATTGTTGACATTGTTGAAGGGGTTGCGAGGCTTTCTTTCTCTGGTTTACTCTGTCTCCGTAGCATTTAATATATCATCTTCGTCTACGAACATGACGTTACACCGTGAACTTTAAACAAGACTCTCGATATTTTACCGTATAAACCTTTATAATTTGTTTAGCAGTTTCTCTCAATGTATTCATGAATATGATTGTATTCAATGTATTTCATGAATATGATGAAAGAAAATTTTCGAATTTTGCGTTTTAGGCAAACTGTGAGTAGTTTTATACATTCTTTAACTTACAATACAATAAAAAAATATGTTTCCATTCCCATGTAACGTACATTGATTTTCATTTAACAAACTCTACGTGGAAATTTTCCCACAAACACGTTTGTGCTTATCCTAAATCCAGTACAAACAATTTGTGTTGCCTTCGTAGATTATCATTGATGACTCATTTCTTTTGGGCGTTAATGTCTATTATCCAGGAAAGTCAATCAACTATAAACTTTGGCTATCTGGTGAGTACAATTTAGGGAAATTTAAGTGGAACTGACATAAACATATCATCTCTTTCATGCCCATTGGTAGTTCATGAGCCACAGTAGTTTGCCATACCATAACCAAACAAGCAAGGGTGTTTTTTTTCTCTTTTATTTTTGTCCGTTGGTCACTCTTGTTGTTTCTGTTTAGGATTATGCAATATGGCGACTGGAATGTTACGAACACTTCAAGCATTTTGCTCAGGATGATTATGGTCGAGACGGCGCGTACAGAAATCGAATTATAGGGTTAAATAATTAAACAATGTCAAAGTTTATAGACTTAAAGGGGAAAATTCTGTAGATATTTGTACATGCATATTCTGAGGGCACATATGTCATGTATATAGACATCATCACTGCAAAACGAGAGAAAATGCTCTTACTGGTCCATGCTGGATGCACTTAAAGTGCTACAACACGAAAAATGATATTTTTACAAATGAAAGATCTCCTAAAACTATATACATGTACATAGTAACTTCTTTTACAGTTTTTTACTTCAGTGATATATTATGATTTAATATTCATTTTTCTAAACTTGCGTTCTGATTGGTCGGTTTGTACCACGTGAGGGAATTTTATATAGCAACAACGCCACGGCAGTGCCGTTATAAAATTTATGGCATTAGCAAAATGGCGGCAAATTAATACGGAAACAAACAAAGAATTTGCCGAGCTTACCGATGACGAAATTGAGAAAATTATAGATGAATCCACACCTAAAAATACAAAGCGAGCAACTGCATGGGGTGTTTACGTATCTAAAGGTAACCGTGTGTTGTTTATGTTAAATTTAAAAATGTTATAAAGTAGCGAAGGGTGGCGAAGTAAAAAAGACGCGACAAAATGAATATTAAAATTATTAAAGCCCTCTTTGTTTGTGCGTTATCCGGTTTCACATGCACTCGTTCATAAACAAGGGACGAGAAGTTCAATATTGAAGTTCTCGTTCCTTGTTCATGAACGAGTGCATGTAAAACCCGATAAAGCACTCACAGAGTGCTTTAATTCTTAAATATCACAAAAACGCACAAATATTCGAGAACGACGTCGCAGAATGCAAAACTGTAAAAAAAGTTAGTAATTTTAAAAGATCTTTCATATGACGGAATATAATTTTTCATAAAATAATGTTCTCACTTGCCGCAGTAATCCTAAGAGTCGGAGAGTTTTACATATAGCCTGTTTCGTACGACAAGTGTGAACACTTTACGTTTGCCATCCCAGTCAATTAACAATTATTTACCGAAGTTGAGGTAAATAGTGGCGAATATGGCGTCGAGGTAGATATCTGCCACTATTTGCCGACACTGAGGTGAAACATTGTTTTAGCATATACCATTCTACTATTATTTAGAATATACTCACTAATTCAATCAATTTCATCTTCTGTAACCGAAACAAACCGGGTAGCCATCTTGTTTTGTCTGAAACTCGGGGAAGTTACTCGGAGTTGGACAAACCTCCGGAGTTTTATACATGTCCAATGGTCCAATATACAGTAGCTATATGTAACCGATTGTAACATAAACCATACGGATGGTCCATATGTTAGCAATAGTCCATTATGTATTACCTCGTTCTTAAACCTTGTTCATTATGTATTATCTCCTTATATGAGTGCCCACCAACCACTTGTTAACTTACTACCATTTGTATCAATGGTAAAAGTAACATATTACAACCCTCATTCCACCAAATACAGCATTCGTCAAAAATTGAAGTATTGAACAAACCTCATTAAGAGTTTTAGATATTGCAAGCTATAGAGTAACCAATCAAATTACTTAAAAGTACTATACCGACTTTAAGCATATGCTAATCCACAATATAGGCGATCGTGTACAAAAATAGAAACGGTTTGACTCCGCCATCCAGGTCAATCCCCTAAGATCGGGGGTTTAATTCTTTGCAAGTGTGAGCATGCTCACCAGAGCATGCAAAAATCACAGCGTTGTACCGGTAAGAAGTTGGGTGAAGGATTTGCACGCAGGCTACACTTGTCGTCGATGTCGTTTGGCGATCTGTTGTAATACAATAGATCGCCAAATTTATTACTATATTTAGAACTATTAAATTTATTACTATATTTAGAACTGATTACTAAATACAGGATATAGATTAATATTTGCATAATATGATTTAAACTGGGTATCCAAGTACTGACACGTGACATGTTTGATGAATACTTATTGGTCGAAATGCAATGAATATTTAATGATGTATGAGAATTAATGAAACAACGACTAACTTCAAAATTTATTAAATTTATTAAATTTGCACTTATTACAAGAAATTTCAGCTACCAGATAGAGACTAGCCGGCGTTATGGGCTCTTCTTTGGCGTTAGTAATCAAGTGAGCACGCATAATAACGGCGAATTCATATTTCGCCGTTAACTAAGTTATAAGTTAAAGGGATCCTCCACTCTAAAAACAAATATTAACTAAATACATCTAAATGAAGTGAAATAAAGACCTATGTACATTAAATTTGTCTTACCTTTATCCTTCATTGGTAATTTACATTAAAAGTTCAGCCTCTGAATCCTTGGAGGCCGCCATTTTGATTTTTGGTGACGTAACTTGGTTGCTTGACATATTCCTCCGTTGTTATCATCCATTAATTGAACCATTTTCATCACTCTAAGATTCACTGAGTAATGACTGACCAATGACAACTGCTAAGGTCATACTTTACTAGCTATAAGAAACAAATCGACAGTTCTCAAATAGTCAAGCAACCAAGTTACGCCATCAAAATCCAAGATGGCGCCCTCCATGGATTCAGAGGCTCAACTTTGAAAGCAAATTACAAATTAAGGATGCAGTTAAGACAAATTTAATGCATATAGATCTTTATTTCACTCCACTTAGATCCATTTCGTTGATATTTGTTTTCAGAGTGGAGGATCCCTTTAACGGCAACGTTGCGTCTGTAGTAATTTGCATACGCCAGAAGACGAATCGTGTTCGAAAAATCGCAATGTGTAAACGTACCATAAGTTTGGAGGGGTGACCCCCTGCAACTTCCTAAAAGCTTCCACTAAGTCAAGTTGTGACTACATTTCTGAGTATATTTATTTTTTACTTGGTCGTATCTTCACCGTGTGCATGAGTTTTCTCCACAGCAACAGACGAGAATCTGTTGCAAATCTTACCATCTCGACTTCTTAACTTATCCGTAAAATTTTTCGACAATGTTTTTTCAGCGGAGAAAAACAAAATTTTTAAAGTGCACTTTTCAAAATCTTCCTGCTTCAAACACGAACGTTTAGCAGCGCTGACAACGCTGACAACTCTGAATGAGCTAGACTTTATTCATGCCTGTTTTTTTTGCAATGGTAGAATCTGCAATATATCTTTAAAAGACCCTTAGATCGGGAAATCGTGTTTTTAAAATGCTTTCACTCTAATCCAATGCGACTACGCAGTCGGTGTACATGGGGCCATCCTTCATCGGTCCAGTGTTACTACAGGAGAAAACCGGAGTACCCGAAGAAAACCCACGACGCCTCACAGTCAAACTAGAAGCACTCTTCCCACATGTGACCGAGGTGATATTTTAATAAGATAACTGGTTAGCGCAGGAATCAAACCCGGGTACAGAGATGGAAAGTAAGGGAACTAACTTCTATATCTATACTGTCTTAGTATTAACTATAATATTATGGCATTAATTTGCATTCAAGTGATGTGAAAGTTGTGACGACTAAAGTAAGAATGGCTGCTGAATGTATAATTTTAAACCTCTAAAAGTATAAACATTCGGCACTCATCCTTACTTTCTTCATTACAACTCCCCTACGACACCACCGAGATTACCGATAGAGCCTCACTTGGCCGGCACTGGGAGCCTAAGTTAGGTCGTTGGAAGAATCGGTCACACAGACATTTTTTCTTCGAAAATTCAACTTAACGTCCTGACGTACAAAATTCAACTTAACGTCCTGACGTACAAAATTCAACTTAACGTACTGACGGTATTTTCGACGTGCAATATTGCCATATGTAACTGACTGTAACAAAATCAAACGAATGGTCCATGCATGTTATCACTGGTCCTTTATGTATATATTATCTGGTTCATATATCCCGTTTAATTATTATGTATTATCTAATATATGAGTGAATATCACCCATTTGTTAACATATATACCACCATATATGGTAAAAGTAACATCGCAGCAGAATATATATAGAATTGTAATTTAAAATTCAAAATACCCGAAGAACGATCATATTGGTAGGATTTATATTCTATAGGCTGTTTAACCAATCAGATCTTTATCCGGGTATTTTGAATTTTAAATTTCCACCAGTGAGTTGTGTAATTTATTCTGACTGACGTCTGGATCCGCCGCTGTTTAAAATGCGTTTTTTTAGAAAATAATCAGGTTTAATGATGACGTTCTTCCTTAGTTTAAAGAACAAGAAAAAATCCCATTTTTGTGAGCCACACAAGTGACATGCAACATTTGCTTGGATATCTCCAAGCAAAGAAATGAAAAAGTTGTGTTACTTGAGGATTATTTACACGATACGATTAGTTGTAGGCGATTCGTATCCTGACGTATGAAAAACAGTGCTACGCCATGTTTCTCAACTCAACAACCAATAGCGAGTCCAAAACGTGATCCTTTCTCTCTGCTCACTCAATCATACGTGTAAACCAGCCTTTACGTGGGCTGATAAAATTGATCTAAGACTCAAAATATATCTTGTAATCTTCAAGTACCCACTTATTGGTAAAGCCGAAGGCCATGAAAAACAACAATATGGTTGTCTGAATGTCACATTCATGATGATGGAGAGTTGCCGAACTGATTTTTATTATGCCAAGCCTTGTTTTAAAAAAATTAACATGTTTAGATCCAAAATATTTAATATTTATCCTAAGATTACTATGGCTATTCATTTAAAAAATTATGATTAATAAAGTTTCATTAAAATAGTTTCATTTTGCCCTTGGTGACTATATTTTAACTATGAACCCCGTAAAACAAAGAAAATGTGTTCTTGAAGGTTGTTAAGGTGTCCTGGTGACCATTTTCACAACCTATAAATAACCAAAGCAAGATAGTTAGAACTTGTGATAACCAGAGTGATAACCATTGAGCATTTTAATTAAACGTACCCAGAATGGTAACTTTGCAAAAAAACGTGCATATGCGTACACGTACATTTTCTTATACACATGCATGAAAATACATATATAAAGTTCTGAAACACATCAATAATTCATGAACTAAAAACAAAAGAAATTATTCATTGTCATCAGTGTTTCGAAACTGGAGGAAAAGTGCTAAGAACTAGTACCTTGAAATTAATTTATTACAAAGTACTAATATTTTTCTTAACTAAGTGAGTAGAGTTTAGTTGATTTCCTGTGCTTCAAGGCTTTTCTCCGGGTACTCCGGTTTTCCTCCCGGACTTGAGTTCATGGTATGGCAGTGATGTCTCGGAGGTGGTGTCCTCGTTCTGCTATCTTGGCGACATGGTGTCTGCTGCTGGCGGCTGTTC
>JAOBAZ010176319.1:0-10474 GCA_026546875.1 Pteroeides caledonicum | reverse complement strand
CTGTCTGTCTGTCTGTCTGTCTGTCTGTCTGTCTGTCTGTCTGTCTGTCTGTCTGTCTGTCTGTCTGTCTGTTTTTCTGCCTGTGTACTTGTTTTTTCCTCTGTCCGTATTTAATTATTGATTGATCGCTTACTAAATCAATCAATCGATCGAGTGATCTATCGATTGATTGATTGATATTTTTGTCAAATACCTTATCGTTTACAAAACTTTCCCATTCTTCGTAAATTGGTAATCCTTCTTCATATCCAAGCGCTGAAGGAGCCAAGGTTGTATTTACTGCCACAGCGACATATATTAGACGATGACCGTACTTGTTTCCTAAAGAAAAAAACATTATTGATTAAAATTGATGGGTTTACATTTTCCATAGATGTAATTACATTTTACATGACTGAATGCGTTTTCTTTTGATCAGATAACATTTGACAGATTGACTTAAGTGCTTTGCGTGCAACAAGATATCTGTGGTTTTTAATCTTAAAATACCCAATAGAAAAGCTGTCGTCCTTGTTTGCTCCATTGTTATCGTTTGTCCTTAATCTGTCTAATGCCACATGCAGGGCCGGATTAAGACGTGTGGAGGCCCTAAGCAACCGAAAGTTGTGTAGGCCCCTCTTCCCTCAGTCTAAAGGTAATGAGAAGTTCGTTTTTCCAATAACAAAATTTTAATAAAAACCTGAACATCTCAACGAAGTATATATAAAATTATAATTATATGAAAATTCATACTGAAGATTACTGGAGGTGAGATATTTTGCGGATTTGGCTCTGACAAAAAATTATGAAAACAAGTAATCATTGTAGTTACCAGTCTCCCTCACACCCCAGGATATATAAATTTTTAAACTTTATTGTACTGGGAAGTAACATTTCGTAAGACTCGTGTGTTAACCTTATCAGCAAACAAAATATTTTTTTATTCCTTACAGTAACTATATATAATTCCACCATAAATTATGTGGAGGCCCCTGTTTGTGGAGGTTCCTGTTTGTGGAGACCCCTGTTTGTGGAAGTTCCTGTTTGTGGAGGCCCCTGTTTGTGGAGGCCCCTGTTTGTGGAGGCCCCTGTTTGTGGAAGTTCCTGTTTGTGGAGGCCCCTGTTTGTGGAGGTCCCTGTTTGTGGAGGCCCCTGGGTTGCAGCCCAGTCTTGCTCTTAGGTTAATCTGGCCTTGGCCACATGGTTGAGCAAAGAAATAAAGGAGTTGAAATAAAGGAGTTGAAAAGGAAATACAGTAGCCTGTGCCCCAGTCTACTTGAGCAAATTTGCGTGTTGCGCTTAGCTAGTAAAGCTGGAAATGCAGCGGCTGAGATTTCAATCATGCCGATTTTACGAAAACAAAGCACATTGGTTTGACCATTTAAAAATATCTTAAAATTATCCTTACCTTGAAGATATGTATTTCTTGGAAAACTTGAATTGTAAGCCACGGTTGGATCAGTTCCACCAGCTAAATAATTACCATATTTTTTAAAATCATAAGTACTAGCGTATGTTGGAGAACCTCCATGTGTTATAAAATAACCTGTTCCAACTTCAAAATATCGATAATAAGTATCAGGTAATAATGAAACATTGTATAAACCAGGATTATGTTCCATCAATCTTCTCATTTTATCTGAGTTGAGAGGAATCATGAAGTTGGAATTATTTGGATAACGTTGCTTCTTGCTTTCCACCTACAAACAAATATATCAAATTTATAATTATAGGATAGTAACGGTAGAAAATGTCGTCTATGTGTTTGCATGTGTACGTGTGCGTTTGCGTCCGTGTGCGTGTGCCAGGTTTATGAAGCAGAAAAGGTGAAAGAAACGCCTCTTTGGGGTCCTTCATTTCCTTTATTTTAGTTAAAGTTCCACGGTTGTATAAATAGTCATAGCGGGACAAGCAAACAATTTTATTTTCTGCATACTACAAATATTACTTTTTGTTGGTTTTTATCAAGAGTTTAGAGTTAACTCATTTTAAAATTATCATAGTTCCGTTGATAACATTTAAATCATACGAAGAAGCCTTCCTAGTTTAATGTTATCTGCGAGTTAGTACAACGGTCATGTCCCAAATTAGATTTCTACCTCAAGGTTTTTAATTTTAACTCTCTTTGAAAAAATAGAAAACCTTTACCTCCAAATATTCATTCATTCGTTCAAAGACACATTCTGTTTCAATTTCGCCAGTTATTTCATTTCTTCTTAATTTCAAACTTTCTTCTTCTGCACGAGGAAGATTTTTCAAATTGGTACAGAACTCCTTAAAAAATTATAAGTGTCAAAATTAGATTTTCACAATTATTATTAGATAAAAATATACATGGTCTATATTGATATAAAAATTTACAGTGGCTGATAGAAGTCATCCGCGATTACTTATAGTTTCCAATCCGCATGCTACTAAATAATTAAAAATAAAAATAATTGAAAGCACTTGTCATTGCAGTGAGACTCAGGATACCCTTAAAAATATAATTCTGGACAACTCACCAATATTGCTGTCTGGCATGGAGGTGGATTAAGATCAAATGATGTATCTAAAACAGTTTTTCCTTTACATTTGAAGTCAGTATGATGACAAGAACTTCGATCTTGTTCTTTTAATCCCCAAATAATGCTGACGACAACAACATTGTCTTCTTGACTCTTCTTAAATACGTTTGCATTTAATTCTTCAATTTGAGCCCAGTTCGTGTTTGGTTGCCATAATTTAACCTGGTCATAATTAAAAAATTATACATTTTAAAATAAAATTTTAAGTTATTTACTTCTAAACACCAAACTAAGTATTGTAGTAGGACCTAAAAGACATAAAACATTTTGTAGTAGCCACATTTTGAGTTTACAAATAGCAAGGTTAAGTTAGGGATGATTGTTTTAATGTAGTTAAAATGTTACGAGAAAAATGACGTTAGCGTTCTCATCACTAGAAAAAAAGCTCAGCATTACTAAAAAACTGTATTAAGTTCATTATAACATATGGTGTTAGTACGTTACGAACTATGACAACAACAGGTCTGTAGTATTTGGAAATATAAAGAATAAAGAAAACTCCGAAAATCATTTTTCTTGTAAACTCAAGATTTGAGTTATGAAATAAAACAAGAAATTTGACACAAAGTGCGGCTTTATTCCAAAGTCATTGTCAAACCAAATGAAGTATTTACCAGCTAGCCTGAGATCTTATATCCATAATACAGGAAGTAAGTGAGCTATAGAGACTGAGTTACAGAAATATGATACAAATATTATTTACAATGAAATTAAGGAAATAGTACAAGTTCTTTGGAAGCTTTAAGACCTTTATTAAGCTCAGAATGTTTGTTTCTCTTAAAAGCTTCCAAACAACTTGTATTATTTCCTTAATTGTACTACTAATGTAATGTTCTACAATACAGTTGTTGCCTTATCTATTTATTTATTTATTTATTTATTTATTATGCTTTGCCAATTTCACACAATATCTACACGAGTACAAACACAATCAATAAATGGCAGGGTATATGCTACAGCTTCTACAAACAATCTTAAAAATCTTTATGACAATATATATTTTGACAATTTGTAGGTACGCTACATGTAAATGTGTTATTTATACCCACCTGTTCTTTGCTTGGTTCAAGTTGAGTTGCAAATCCAATGGCTACCCCAATTATCACGACAAAAATGACGAGAACAACCCATCGTACTATCTTATGAGTGATGACATTGCGGTGAAACCATCCACCAAAAAATCCAATAATTCTCTCTGAGACACTTTTATTTTTCGCCATATTTTGTGGATCGTCCAGCCCAGTCGTGCTTTCTGTTGGCGTTGCTTTCTTACAACATAACGGTCCGCAACAACAACGTCCTCTTCGACTAACATGATGAACGATTACAACGGTTGGGAAGAAAAGTATAACAGATAGATAATTTACTAAAACTAAAATACCAGAGAATAAACCAAAGGAGGAAATGGCGAGAAGAGGCGAAGAAACATTGGACAAGAATGCAACCATTGTTGTAAATGATGTTATCAACATCGCTTTACAAGCTCTTCTGTAAACATCGGATAATCTGTGTGCGAGACTTTTATAATTATTGCTTTCAGACTGTTTCCATGTGTCCATGAACACAAAAATGTCATCTGCGCCGATACCCAAAATGATAAAAATGGACAGAACATGAAATATACCAATGTACCTATAGTCAAATACTATACGATAAATAAGATTTGTGATATTGAAACTTGAGATGATACTGAAAATTGCCGATGCTGTTAGCCATAAAGAACCAGTTTGAAGCCACATAAAGAGAAAAATAAATATAAAACTAGCAACAGCCAACATTAAATCACGAGTAACTTGATTGACAATAGCATTAACCATTAAATCAACGTTATTGTAATAAAAATTCATGTTTCCGATCCCATCTTTGTACCGTTCTTCTAATGGTTTTTCAAAAGTATCAACAATAACTTCTTTGATTTTATCTTTTTGTTCATCTTTTCGATCTTCTGTGCTTTTGTAACCATCAAAAGGCCAGCCAATGTACATCAGAGTTCTAGTGTACTCAGATGAAACACTAGTACTAGTTAGAATCGCATCTTTTCCCAAATGATAATTTAAAAGTGCATTACTAACATTGTTTCTTGTCGCTGTGTACAAGACGTTTGAAATGTTGTTGAAATCTGGGTCATAGAAAACAGGGTTGAGTGTTTTTAAAGAGCCGTCAAAAAATCTCAATATTGATAACGGTTTTTTGCAAGTACGACGAGTAATGTTTTGAAGTAAGCAAAGGTCTGTTTGATATTTCGTTGTATTGAAAAACCTTTCTTCATTTTCTTTAATTTTTAGCAGATTTTCTTTGGTGAACACATTATCACCTTTTATCTCGTAAACCATTTGAATGACTTGATACTGGATGGCCCGAGGTAACTGACCTCCACTCATTGGTTCAATGGAGTCGTCTTCTAAAGCGTACAACCAGGCATCTGCTCGAAGTTTTGTCGAATCTTCGGCAAGTTCAAGAGGTACTTGACCAAAATCAATGGGCAAAATATCATAACCAGATACCACTAAAATTACAGTCAAAACTATCATCAAAACATGGAGAGAAAGTGTGATAACTGAAACAAAAAGAAAAATCACTTTTACTAAACTGTTTTCCCCTTGAGATCCAGTGAGAGCAATCCCTCACCGTTCTAGTGATAGTACTACCGTACTGGAGAAAACTGGAAGAAAACCTGGAGAAAACCTGCAACGTTTGACAAATAATTAAGTTTCTTTTCTGTGCTGTAAAACCATGTGACGTCACACAATACATAATGAGTAACCATTCAATATAGAATATTCTTGTCATTATTGAATAACATCATTTAAATGTCTACACCTCCTGTATTTTATACGCAATACATTACACAGAAATCATTAGAAGAATAATCATTCGCTAGTTCAATTATATGACAGTGTGATCTAGCTCACTGGCGGATCTAGACGTTAGTCAGAATAAATTAGAGAATGGTAATTTAAAATTCAAAATACCCAAACAAAGATCACATTGGTAGGATTTATATTCTATAGAACTGTTTAACCAATCAGATCTTTAACCAGGTATTTTGAATTTTAAATTTCCATGCACCAGTGAGTTGTGTAATTTATTCTGACTGACGTCTAGATCCGCCGTTGATCTAGCTGTCCCTACACTCGTAAACGCAATCTTCAGTCAATTGGCAGGTCTGCTTTCCGTAATACTTATGTTCTTTAGCTAGGTTAGTTTTTAAAAAAGAAAAAAAACCTAATGAACAAACGCAGTAAACTATTTAGCAAGGACATGCACGTAACATGAACAACAACACTAATTCGTCCTCAAGTAGAACGAAAACGAAAAATCAGTTAGACTTTATAGGCCAAAACAAAGGAGAAACAGTAAAACTGGTTATCTTTCTTGAGTCTACAAAACGCTTTATTACACAATAATTCTAGTTGTCCTAAAATTGTAATACCCATAACAATTGTAATATCGCAAAATAACTGACCCAAACATTATGTTCAATTATTGACTCGCGGCGTAACCAGCTTCAGTCATTTACCTTAGGTATAGGTGAAACAAATGAATCATAAAAAATTCTTAAAGTGCAATAGTGTTAGTGAAATTAACTCTTTTACCTTCATCGATTGTTAGTATTTTAGTTTAGCTGGAGCCAGACATCTTTGTTGTCAAAGGAAGAATACTGAGGACCGTCAGTGAAAATGTTAAGACTATTTATAGCCGTTAAAGCAAACGTAACTGACGTTGATAAGTTTTTAACCGTTATTTCTTGTGACTAACAAGAGACAATCTTGCAATATTTAGCTACAACAATAACACTTGATCTTAACTATATGTTCTTTTAACTTTAAGCATGAAAACAGCTGTTCATAAAATAAAATATATATATATATATATATCACTAGGCAATCAAAACTAATGATAATGCATGTCAGTTCATATTGCTTCACTTTTAATAATTCTCTATATACGTTGTCGGTATCTCAATCTGTGTTAATTAATTATCAAAGATTGTTTTGTTGCTATGTACCAAAAAAAACAACTCATTAGTATTTCAATGTTCCCTTCAAGAGCTATACGGCCTATATTTCTTTTTTCTATTTTCTGCATTCCAAACAAGATATTTAACAAAACTTTACATATAGTTTATAATCAAATTAAAATGACTACAACTGCTTTACACTGCCAGCTGTGTTGTATAGAAATTATTTACTAGTAGTCAGTCATGGCATTACTATATAAAATGTTGTGTTATATTGTTGTAAAATGAAAGCTCATCCATTAAAACGGCAATTCAAATGGTTATAAACTTTTATTATTGTTCGTTTGCCCTTTCTGACCGGAATTTCTTCCATTAGTTGTCAGTATCGTAATTTGGCAAAGACGTTTGACGAAAGTAAAATTTTGTCTACTAGAGAACAAAATACATTGCAATATATAGAAAGGTTGAAATGCAGGGTCCAAAATTATCTTTAGCTCAAGCCAAAACAAAATATTTACACAAGGATTAACTCGATACATTTTTCACTCCAAGGTTTATCTTCTTGACGAACATCATTGTCTGGCATTGAGTAAAACTACTATTAAACCACATACAGTTCATAGCTGAGTTGTTCAAAGGTGAATTTAACGTTATCTCAGAGTTAAACGTTAACCCACAGTTTTAGTTTAAAATCCACAGTTCTCCTTCAAAGTTCACTTGACCTAATTCTAAATTTCAAGCTAATTCACAACATTCTGTTACAAAACAATGACCATGTTTTTACAAAGTACATCCAATAATTTGGTTTCTCAACATTTCACTATAAGTCGGATTAGGCTAACCGCGGAGCTTTACCAACCGGCTTAGAAGAATTTATTGAAGTGGCCATGCATTCCAAACCGACAAAAATTTTGTCGGTTTGGAATAATGAACACTTGTCCAAACGATTTCCACTGACCTCGAATTATTGCTGATAAATTTTATTGGACTTATCTTGGGTCAAGCGAGAACAGGTCGTTTTTAAATCACGAGAAATAATATTGAAATGTTATATAGTGTGTTATACTTCAATATGTACCAGTTTGACAACACTATAGTTCATCGCTGACCAGTTTGGTCACAAAAGGCGACGTTAACATTTCTACTTTTTATGATTTGTACCCATTAAAACTAGAGGAAAGTAATTGATAAATAATTTTATATATACGGGAAGAACCTGACAAAAATTAAAAGATGGCAGGAATGTTGATTCTTTTGAAAAGCAGCAGGACACAAGTTAGACATTGTAAAATACAACTCAGTGTGTGAGCTCTGTCAACAAAACTGCTTATCCATTTCAACATATCAAGGAACACAATCTGACCTAACCATTTAAATGTTACTAAAGTATATCTCATAAACAAGAGAAAATCTCTTAATAAAAGAAAACTGAAATCAGTCTCTCGGCATTACAATATTTTACAGACATAGGCATTATCTTTGGAATATTTAGTTGTACGCCTCATATGCTTCATAAGAATATGTTTATGTCAAACAATATTGATATTTAGCATTTGTACGTATATGCTATCTGATTTAGTACTTGAACTAAAAACTTAACGCAAGAACTTAGAGTTTTATATCTTTCTAGTTTTACAATGCACTAGCAATAGATTAAATTATTATTAAATTATGGATTCTCAATGTATCATCTACAGCTCTGTTTTATTTCTACAAATAGAGATGAAACTGTAATATTATAGATTATAAAGTTATCGATGTACATTGGTGTAGAAACTTACCAAATGACAATGTCGGCTTGGCTACAATAAACTTACAATAACGAACTAATTTTTGGTTGTCATCACTTTCACATGTTACTGTGCTACCATGATCAACATTACTGTCATCATTTGCTTCGCTTTCTTGTTCCAATGTCATGGAACTAACTTCATGTGGACTGGGTGTTACAGCTGCTGTATTCATGTCCGTCGTTGGAACACCAGAAACCATTTTAACGTTTAAATGTCAAATTGAAGTACTTCTACTTTAATTTTGTCTGGCATATTAAATTTTTCACCTGCTGTTTCCACGGGTATTTGCATAGTCAATATTTTAAAGTGTTTCAACGAGCGTACAGTAAGACTATGTTTATCACACCTGCATGTATAGTTTATTAATTATTCATATGAATTATCTTAGTGTTTTATTATTATTGACGACTACGAATCCACCAAATCGTTAGTACAATCTATAATCCACCAGATCTTAATCTGCAATAAAAAATTAAACGTCGTAAAAACAAGTTTTTATACATGCATTTTACTTTACACACATAATGCATCTATCAATATTTTCCTCATAAGTGGAGAGGTTACAATCAACAAATTGGGCGACGTTCCTGAGCAATTTTCTGACATTGTTCAAAAAAATCCAAGACGAATGATATCGAAATCATTGTCAATGGTAACCGGCAGAAAAAAAGAAAAAAAACTTTCATCAGCTTTCATTTCATTTGATCGGCAGGTGAGAGTTGAGGAAAACTCAAATTTTTGCTTGCATTTTTCACCAACTCTTCTCTTATTCAAACTCTTGTTTGTGAACTCTTACTGGCTGTCGTGAAATCCACCAAATCTACAGTATAATCTACGATAATTAAGCGTCGTAAAAAACAGTGTTTATACATGCATTTCACCTTACACACCATGATCGGATCCAGCACTAGTGCACCTCGTTTGCATAACAAAGCAAGTTGGTCAAAATAAAATTTTGATTGGCTAAGTACTGATATGCAAATTAGGAGCACTAGGACTGGATCCAACCATGCACACATAATGCACCTATCAATATTTTCCTGCTATAAGTGGAGAGGTTATAATTAATGCGTTATATTTTGATATTTTCAAACAGTTATTTCAAGACTCCATATTCAGACAACAAAAAAAATTCCGGGAGAAGTTTAATTTAGACAAGTGACGACATGATTGTGCAAACCAAAAAGTTTAGGTGCTGTATAGGCAGTATTAAATGATTGAAAAAAAAACAAACTCTCATTCAAACTCTTGTTTGTCAACTTTTACCGGCTTTCATGAACTCTCACCAACTCTCATTAGCCGCCATTGTTTGACCCACGCTTCATATAATATGTAAGCTAGAATATATAAGCTAGCTGCCAGGATTTTTACAATTTGAAAGTGCATTTGAAAGTGTAAAAGATAAAAACACTTAACAGTGTTAAACCTTTGCGTGTGTTTAAATTAAAGAATAACTATCAACTTTCAAACATTAATTTCCGTCAATAATTAACAATTATTGCATAAGATTGGGACATATATACCGATAATTAACAAAGCCGACGTTTGTGTTTTACAACACAAGCCGACAACGTAATAATTGGCAATTATTATCCATGTACCGTTCAAACTATTATATTTATTAATTCGCTCAGTTTCATCTTCGTTTTGTTTTGTCTGAAACCCAGATTAGTGTTGAGTATTCCATTTCCAAGCTAACCAATCAAATTACTTAAAAAACATTATTCCAAATTTAAGATGTCTTGCAAAAACTAAAACCAATAATTGTTTTATTATTCATTGACCCTTGGAATCTTTATTTTGTGTCTTTTATTATCTTTTATTATTATACACAATAAAAATACTCCCAATATTTGCCGCGATGTTTGATTTGTAGGTTTCATACCGCTGACATACATAGGGATAATAAGGAAAGCTAGGGGGGGCTGTGGCCAAATGTGCAAGGGAAATTGAAAGCCATCATCAAAGAAGAAAAGCTAATAACCAGTCTATTTATGCTAAGAACGAGCGAAGTTGTTGGCATGGATGGTCGCGTAGCTGGTAAATGTGTGGAGGATACGATTTTAATTAAGGCCACTCTTTACCCTCAAATTTTGACAAAAGAAGCATTTTCGTTTTTTTTTAAATTATGACACTTGAGACATTGGAGAAGGACCTGAGCAGTGTTTTGTGGC
>JAOBAZ010176208.1:0-10475 GCA_026546875.1 Pteroeides caledonicum | reverse complement strand
ACAACACAACACAACACAACACTACATACCATAGAAGTACATGTACGGAATAGAAGTATAACTTCATGTACATCAAGTTCAAGTACAGTTTGTCACAGTTAATACAGGTCTACATTGAGTACTTTGTAGTCCATTACCGTACAATGCTCTACTGTACAAGAGTACACAGTACAGCACTACAAAGTACAACACTACTAAAACACCATATCCCGTGTTTTTTTTACACAAACAACAGCAAACTATTTCAATATTAAAATAAGTACTTTATTTAATGTTTATTAGGGAGTTTGTCTGTTTTACTTTGTCGTGTATACCTGGGAGTACACAGTCCTGCAGATGTTGTCACTGGTAGTATATGCGGCTGTTTAATACTGGCATTTTGGTTAAAAGTTGATAATTTTTTGGACCATTACATAAGCTTGGGCAATAACGGTAAGTGATTACCAATAATATCGACAAAATCATTTAAATATTTTCGACGTGATGCTATTTGCTTAAAACGTGTAAAAAGTTTGTCGAATTTGCCATAATTGACGAATTTCATACTGCCCCACTGTACGTTTGGCTGCCACAACCACTGATAAATTTTCAACGAAGCCTTCCAGACTTTTTGCTAATTTTTTTGTCAAACATGATGCTTTCCCTGAAAAAATCCACATGTTTTGTTTTGTATTCTTACGTGAATTTCGTGAATTTCACATGATCATCTAAAATATCACCACATTTCATCACATGTTTATCACGTGTAATCGCACAAGAATCGCATGGTGTCACATGTGGCTTTTCAACATTCCATGTAAGAGATTCATTCAAAACATGCAATGTTGTACTCAAAGACAATCAGCTACTCCAAAACAGCGTAGAAGACTGGGTCCTAGGTAATCATCGTGAGAAGTGAATAGTTAACTCTGGTTAATCATTAACCAATCATTTTTCAAACGAATTACCCAGAACCCATTGTTTCATATTTTTTCGTAGTGGCCAATTATATTTCCCCCCAATAAATTGTTATTTGAACATGCTTAACTATTTCGTGTTTTTCTATTTTTTAGTTATTATGCAAGCTCTTATTTACACGATTGTTCTTTTATTTATACATCCACGTCCCAAGTATAAAACTGGATCGTTTTCAGAAACTGTGAGTCAACATGCTTTTTATATATAAACCAGTAAATCACTGTCTGATCATCAAGTAAAAATGGGTGAGCTGGCGGTTAAACGTGCATTTATTAAGTGCTATATGTTACACATCTAAGTAATGGCTTTAAAATAGTCTCACTAAGTCCTCTCAATAAGTTTCCTTTCGACAAAAAATCAACATGTTGCCACACTCGAAAAGGTTAATTTTCACCAGAAAGTGGGAACAAAACGTTGAGAGCTCTCTCATGTCTGATTTCAATACGTGTTAAACATGGCAACATTCACCAAAGATTTGAAACTCTTTTTGACATTGCTCCCAATATGGTTAATTGCAAAAGTTTCCTGAAAACACCTTGCAACATTTCGGAATACTTTCGGAACTTGATTTGATTCCCTTAGCATCAAACTGTTACCTAAGTTACACCAGAAACTTTAATAATAGAAGTTTAGTCCGAGTTAGGCGATCAGACGATAGAGAGTTTAATGTTGAGGTTATAAAGTGTTTATAGTATACTAATAAGGTAGTCATATCGTTAAAAAAACTAGGTGATTTGAGGCGGAGAAGAAGGAATGGGACTAGCAACAGAATCGAAATCCAATTTCGTAGTTTTAATCGATTATTACACTGTGATTTTTTGTTTGAAACTTTGTGTATTTGTCTTGTCTATGGAAGTATCGGGGGAAATCGGATAAAAAAATTTAATACAATTAATGATGTATTGTATTGAGAAAAAACCCGAAATGAATTTCCATATCTAGTCCATTTAGTCAATTTCCATAACTAGTCCCAGGCCCTTTCCGAGTTTTGAAATCAGGAAAATTTTGGTGAAATGTAAGTCTTCAAAGTTTCACAAATTTTGTGCGAGCGCGCCGAAGGCCTAATACCTATAATAATACATTAGGAGTGAGTTATTTCTACGTAACAAGACGCCTGCTTTGGCGTTAACTTGCGCCGCTTTAAGCTTGACCTCGAAAAGGAATAGTCAATGTGCTGCAAACACAGTTGCAGTCGCTACTACAAATCTATGTGTTCACTTATTAAATGTTGCGTCAGGCATGGGAAGCGGTTGAATTGTAACATGAAGCAGATCTATGGAAACCAATTTTGATTCAATTAGACAATTCTCTTCCTTAACTTGTGAAGTGAGAAGGGGTCATACTAGCCGGGCGGGTTAGGGTTAATGCTGGTCAGGTGGACCATGGGCGCACGCTGGCCGCGCAGAGGTATGCTATCTAAAACATGAAGAACAACACGTGGAAAATGCTTAATTTAAAACTTGCACTCGCGCTACGCTGCGGCGCAAGTAATAACAAGACATGTAAACTTATATCACGTTTTTGCGTTATCAGTAGAGTTTGAATATCTACTAGCAACATATCATTTTAGTATTTTTCTGGTTGGTTTAAGTTTTTGTCATTGAATTGATTAATGTGTCCATCATTACTCCTGTTACGTCATCACATCAGGCACAGCAACTTGAAGCCTTCAAGATTTGCGAAGGTGGCCTTTTATTGAAGGCATTTTTTCAAAGAAATTATATTCAGTTGGTTACAACTACTTCCCAAAATTTAAGGGACAGGCACTTTAAGTAGGTACAGTAGTACAGGCACTTGTTTCTCCAAATATTATCAATGATATTTTTATAGGTTTGTATGTTAGGAACAGTTGTTGGGTTTATTATTGCCAGGTCTGCATGGACAACACGGAAACCAGCTTTATGCAAGACTATCTTCCGCGAATACACAGGTAAACACTACAATATCACTTCTTAATATCCACTTGTAGTTCCGACGAATTAATTTTTATTTGAAACATTTTGGACCATTTAAGAAATAAAAATGTTCATTATTACACAAAAATGAAACAGTTTTTGATACTGGTGTTGTTGTACAATAAAATATAGATAAATAAAGCTTTCGATTTGCGATAAATATTTTAATTTAGTGCAAAACGAACCTTGCAATGGAAAAAGAACGCCTAGTACCAAAGTGCATGGCTGGAGCGTGCAATGGAAGATTCCGTTGCATGCTTTCAACGTGACCAGAACATTATCGACCAATCAACTGACTGCAATTTAATAAGGTTTTAGTAAAACAAAATACGAAAGCGTCGTAAGCACATCATGCTCCATACCACGCTTTGTTGGTTTCTTTCAATTTCAAAAATATCTCTTAATTATCAAACGATGAAAAATTGCTGGTTAGTTTATCATTGGTAAACAAGTGTTCTTTTGGCCATGTTAATTGCATCTACTAAGCTCTTTTGAACACTTTGAATACTGGACGCTTTACAATAAAGCAACAACGCTTTGCTGAACGCCTTTCAATATATTTATAACTCCATTGTTTTCCTAGTAAACCGGTATACAACAGGGAAGGCTGATGACGAGTATACTCGTCATCAGTCGTCAAAGTGTTAAAAGAATAATGAATTCGTCGCCAATCAATGATATGATCAGAAATAGGATAACTGTAAGGTAGTCGAAACGTCGAAGAAATGAATATCCATTGATTTCTATTTCATTTCAAAGCTCTCAGCCATACCAGCCCAAAATTTGGATTTATCTTCATACTATAGTATAACCTGGAGCTGATTTCTTTGGGCATTAATATTAAGCGACCTAACACAAGCACTGTTTTATGATGGGAGCGCACGACAGGAAATTAAAGAAAGTCTAGGCTAAATGTCGTAGCTCTTGCTGCAACGGTAAACGGGATCAACTGCCGTCCAAGAAATCGAGGACGTCGGGTGCAGGAAAAAAGGACATTCAACCGAGACTTTCTTTAACTTCCGGTTGTAGGTGCTCGTCGTACTTGCGTAATTTTGGTTTAGTCGATCATTTTATCCCTGGAGGATATCTTGTCGTACTTTTTCGCAGTTATTCTGGGTACTATCACATTTTCCTACATATCTCACTCGTAATACAGGTAGTATTTTCGTATAACGATATCATTTTTCACGATATCATAGTTGATGTCTTATCTATATATAACAGTTGTTTGTTATTTTTTGTTAGATTCAACTTCGTTTACGAGTATTATTCTGCTGTCAACATTACGTCTAATTTTAGGTATTAAGTTATTGTTTTTTACCCGTATCCGTAATACGGTAATAGTGAATAAATAACGGTTTTCCATTCCTGGCTAAATTTATCATGTGCCATGTGTCATTTGATTACATTTTATTTCCTTTCTTACACTTCGCCATTTGTTACACGAAAGCAGTTTTAACTTTAGGGAGGATTTAGTAAAGAATATTATCCTTTTTATTTACGCTCTTTATCATAACATTATACCGGAAATAGAAACTCAATGAAACGTTTTTAGTCTTTTTAAAGAAATTAATTGTATCACACAGATTTTCTGGCAGTAATTTTCTTTGCGCCTCCTGTAGTTGTATGGCAATCCTCCAAAAATTATTCTCACCACCCTCAATTAATATAGATTACTAATCTATTTGCCGAAGTTGTATTGTATGATTCGTCAGTTTTGTACTTGGTTGTATAAAGTTTTCTACTTGCGTTGTATAAGTGTATAAATATTTCTTGATCATCCGGAAAATTAGACGTAAACCTTCGTTAATGAATAAGAGGAACACGGATTCGAACATGAGTTTAATATGGTTGAATTTCATGGTCCATAAAATACAAGTGTGTGCATACAGTATTTGCATATAGGCCTAATTTCTTTGGGCCAACTTTCTCAAATCAAACCTTATCATTTTATTTCTGTGACCGCTCACTTCAAGAGGATACAAACATGTTTTCATTGCATTTTACAAATTATGCATTTTACAAAGTACTTTTTAAAACATCACTAGTCCTAAAAACAGCTTGGCTTGGTTGATTTTTTGCAGGGTTCGTTATCGTTCTCAGTGTGAAAGCAATTGGAAAGATTGTGTTTGGTTACATTGTTTCATCTGTTTACAATCTTGTTGGTTTTCAAAGTGTCAGTCTTAGTAAAACAAAGGACCATTATTTTAATACAACCTATACTAAATCTTTCAAGCTTCCCCCGATTTTTAACAAGGTAAGTGTACGAAGTTAAATTGTCAACCTTAACTTGAATGTAATTTTGTAATTTCAACTCTCAATCTGCAAATTTTGCTAGCCAGTATCAAACCATTCAGTGAACAATGGTCATTGGTATTTTCACTTTTGGAATTTTCACTCAGGTTCTGGTAGAAATATGTAGTCATG
Organism: Pteroeides caledonicum; assembly: GCA_026546875.1. Taxonomy (NCBI): domain Eukaryota; kingdom Metazoa; phylum Cnidaria; class Anthozoa; order Scleralcyonacea; family Pennatulidae; genus Pteroeides; species Pteroeides caledonicum. The sequence continues at coordinate 5,136 of JAOBAZ010176208.1, read as the reverse complement.
TGGGAGGAATGAGTGCTAAGTTCACATATTTTCAAGAATTCAAAAAGTATAACAGAATTATTTTAAATTAATAATTTGAAAAATTAAGTGAGGCATTTAAAAATTTAAAAAGATATAAATTATTATGTTCGTTTATTGCAAATTACTTTGAAAATGTCGCGTGTGGCGACGAAACGTCAGTAAATAAATTTAATAAAAGTATCTTTGTCATTGGTTTTTTGGTGTATGTAACAGTGGGAGTCTTAAGCTGGGTTTTATATTTATATTAAGGTTCTGTTTTCCACCTGGCAGATCATTAGTTGTTATTTAAATTCATGCCAATGTAAGCTCGTGAAAAGCTCCCCTGCTCTAAACCAGCCAGACGTTCCTTTATAACATAAATACAGGGTAACATTTCATATATTATTTAGGGCAAATACCACACTTTTATTTTTAATTTACGCCAGTACCCAGCGGCGTAACTAGAGCGTTAATTGGCGGGGTGGTGTGCATATTCATTAATTCGCGTTCTGCCCGACGACTTTTGTAAGAGATTATTTTTAACTCACTTACAAAAGAAATCCGTCAGACAGAACACAAATATTTGAATATGCATTCCCCCGAATAGCTCTAGTTTCGCTCCTGCCAGTACCCCTTAAATACACACATAAGTCATTAGGCATCTACATTATCTAAAGTAATCAATAAAATTTAGGTGCTACGTAGCCAGGGCACATGCTTATATGTCTTGCGAGTCCGAACTGGCCAGTGCTTCCACAAAAATTTTGCATACGATTTTCACTGTGGGGGAGGGTGTCGTCAAATAAAACAAACAAAGAACTTTTCCAAGGAAGGACAATAATATTTAACCCTTCCCCTCCTAGGGGCAAGGTATTGGAAGGAAATTTCCTTCAAAAGTGGAAGCCCTGGAACTGGCGTATTTAAACGTTGGTCGGCTAACGCGCAGGTCCACACTTTCCCGTATGGACTTGGCGTACAAAAACAATGCATGTTTTAATAAACTTATTCCTCGTTCTAGTGGAGACATACAATAAACTCCTTAATAACCTCACAAGCTAGGTCCGTTCGGTAAATTTTTTAAACGTCGTAAACTGTGAAATGCGTGAAAAGTTTGGCTCCTTTACTTGGTGGTACCTTAATCCAGAGGGACGTAACTACCTAATGTCAGTCATGAGTAAGCTAGGCGGAAGACGGCGACAGATGGTGATAAGTGATTTGCTATATAAAATCGTTTACAAAACGTTTCACACATTTCGCAGTTTTTTTTTCTTTATTTCTATCTAAAGTAAAGTGTTTTACAGGATAAAGAATCAAGTAAGTCAATGAAATCATCCGTGGATGCATTGGAAGATGTCTGGGAAGTGGACTATCCGACGAAATATTTCACATATATTTTTGTTGGTTGGGCAGGCAGCTATCTTGCACCACAGGTGTTTTATTTAATTGGCTTAAACGTATAATTAAATTTAATGGGCTTAAACGTATATATATATAATTATATTATATAATAGACCTATTTATGAGCACGTTGAGGTGCTTCCATATACATTTTTAGAAAGTGCACAAGTTTTAAATCAAAATATTGTACAATGAATTATTTCTCTTGATTAGAGCAACACCTCAAGAACTGAAAAATGTAATAGCTAATTCCAAAATGAGCCCAAATGTTTATTTCGTTAAAAATTTTTAATGTTATTGACCAAGTTTCTATTATATTAACCCTATAGAGCGTTTTCACATGACGTCACGGCGTCCTAAATTGAGCCTTTGAGATTTCAACTCATTTGTTATTGAGAAATCTCCTATTGTTTCAGCAACCACGCATGGCTGGTGGTCACGTGTGTGAAATAATTGCATATGTGTAACAAATTTAAACATAGGAATAAGTCAATGAACAAAGCAAAACAATAGAAAACAAAAGAATCATGTTTTAATGTAAAAATTTAAATGAAGTTTTTTGTGATTTAAGATTTTACGATGCTCTTCTACCCACGATAGTTATTTTACTTGTCTGAAGGTATAATTTATGTACAAGATTTTGGCTTTGTATTTCTGTGAGGGGCCACTTTAAAAAAGCTACATATTTATAGTTTAACATTTTTAATGTACAGCGAGACAGAGTATAATTCTTTCAAGTGCAGGGTTACACTGCTCGGAATTTTTACGTTAAATGGCTAAAATACCTGATACCAGACTGCTTAAAAATCTCATTTCTTTTTAAAAAGATATACCCAGGCTAGAATCTCTGCCCAAACTAGAATTTTATCTTAGTTGATATTTGTTCTTAGAATGGACGATCCCTTTAAAACGTCACCTTAAAAGTAGTTTTAGTTTCATCCAGTGTAACCCAAGACTCTTTCCTTGATAATATAATCTGACATTAGAGCAAAAGACTAAAGTAAGACACCTCAAGGAATATTACTGGGTTAAACAATTCATACCTTGACCACAGAATAAAGATCTATACAGAAGGCTCACTCAGTGGTACAACGTGTCCCCGAGTTTACTGGCTGACACCAACCAGTTCAGCTTGTTGATTGGACAGAGCACACAGTTTACTGGCTGCGAAACATGCGTAATGAGATATGCGCGAGGACAAAAACTTCAATGCCTTGATCTCACAATACGCTACTTTTCTTTCTACGTTTTTTGCTTGAGTGCTAGTAAAATGTTCTAGGAATATACATGTATGGTCGAAAAGCGCAAAGGAGACACACAGAAGTATAAATGGGTACTGGGTTTGTGATGAAACCTTTCTAGTAGAGCCTCTCATCTGAGTAAAATGATATTAACTCAGCAAAGTTTACCCCTGTTCAATATCATTTTACTCGTGGATTTCGTGGATTTGTCATATTGCAATAAAAATTATCTATTACAAAATAGTATCTAGAGTACGTGAGCTGTGATTGGTAAATTTTCGTCTTTAGGTTAGAATACCCAGGTACACGGAAATTCTCCACTACAGAGATGTTTAAAGTTTATTTACTATTTTATAAAAGAAACACCAAATACGTTTCTTCCATGTTTGGATACTCTTATCTAAACGCTTGGGATGTTAACCTAAAAACAGTTTGGTTACGATTTTCTCCAGTCTCGCCATAGGCGGCCTTAAACCTTTTTAAAAATGAAATTGTTAATATTTTGGGTTTACAAAGTTGCCGTGTGGCTCCATCATTGGCTCCATCAAAGAACGTGAAAAGCCTTGCAACGCGCGGACCCTTACAAAAAATTAACAATTTGATTTTTAAAAACGTTTAAACAACACAGTTCTGGGCTGCCTCTTGTCTGGCAACATCCTGCGTGTATTGTCTGGCAACATCCAGAGTATCCAAGCACAGAAGAAAACATTTAGTATTTCTTTAGTATAGCATATATATTTACGATTTCATAATGGTAGTCAATTTTACTCGATTCTGTGCTAATTAATCATTAATTAGCACACTCAAGTCATTTAAATGCAAGTGTCAATGCGGCAATGTTATTTTTGTGAATGAATTATAATTATGAATACATATTGTTATTAAATTCAAATAAATGTTTTTATAATATTATATCGTAAAATTGACTACTATGATATTAACAGGAAATCACACTTGTTCTCGGAGAATTAATGAAAAATTGCACTGAAAAATTGCACTAAAACATAATAGCACTCCTGCTTCGCACTCGCGCTATTATGAATCAATTTGCCAAACACGCGTGCGATTTTTCATTAATTTTTCTCGAGCGACGTAATTTCCTATACAAATTATAGGAATTTATTAATATAATATAAGATAAAAAATAAATATATATGTATATTTAAAATAAATAAATATATTTTATAGTACTCACAAAGAATTGAAATGCCTGCTTTATGTAGTTACATTTTTAAATAGTGTCCTACATTTTGTTTTACTTTAGCTGTAACTAGAATTAATAAAAATGTATTTGGTTGAAATAAATAAAATATCGCATAGTCTCTTCAGTGAACTAATGTAAACTAATGTGTGGGAGAAGAGAGGAAAAGCTAGTAACCAGTCTTTTTGTGCTAAGAACGCGTGAAGAACTCCTGCGTAGCCGGAAAATTTGTAGAAAATTCTAATTTATTCCAGTCATTTTCGTAATCTGTAGCAGTCTATGCCTTGAAGATGTACTGTGAACGACTTCGTTGTTTTCGTTAGTCGCAATCGATAAACACTGGGAGTTTGCTTCAATAGATTCGAGTCGTTTTGCCCTGTAATACCGGCATTCAATTTTTCTCACACATTTACTGGCTATACAATATACAGTGGCGTAGCGCTGGGATTACGTGGGTGTGATCTAGCCATGATTTGGGCGTGGTTTGGGGTGTGGTCATTACTTTTTGTATGATTATTACCTTTTTAACTTTTTAACATACATATATATCGTTTAATATTTATCATAACTCGTATTAAATAAGGAAAATTTGATAAAGTAAAACTAAAACACTACATTCACTTGTAATTAACAAGCTAAAGAAGGACACTGTAGGTTCATCAGCTAGTTTGAAGTTGAGGCCAATCGCCTGGAAGTAGTAAGTCAGTTATTAGGTTGAAGTGAGGTGAAGTGTGTATTAAGTTGAGTTAAGGTAGCTCGGCAATTTTTTTTCCGTAGACAGTCGGAGACATTGATGGTCACACATCATTTACTCGTCTCCAGTGCCCAAATCCTAATTCTAACCCCAACCCTAAAAGTTGGAAGGATAAAACACTTATCTAACATAATCTTCCAGAACGAACCTTAAAAAAATATTTAAAGAATAATTGAAAGAATTTGGAAAAATCTCCCCAGCTGAGGATCGATCCCGGATACAGCGAAACGAAATGTGCATTACCTCACCACTACACCAACTGATCCAACTGCCCAACTCATGATTTAAATTCTTCATGATGTTTACACCTATTGCTAATATATTCCTGTTACATAATGAGGTGTCCGACCGTTTGGATGAAGCTATCCAAACACGCAGTACCCCAGCGTGTTTGGATAGCTTTGTCCAAACACGCTGGGATGTTGCGAGAGTTGAGAAAAGCTGCAGAAGTCGTTAGCTTTTTTCAACTCGAGCAATATCCCAAGTGTTTGGATAAAGCTATCCAAACACGCTACCCATTAGGTAATTGTTTTATAAAATAA
>JAOBAZ010176097.1:0-10479 GCA_026546875.1 Pteroeides caledonicum | reverse complement strand
ACAATAATATTTAACCCCTCCCCTCCTAGGGGCAAGCTATTGGAAGGAAATTTCCTTCAAAAGTGGAAGCCCTGGTTACGGAAATGTGCTAAAAATATTTTCCTAGAATAAAATATTTTTCCAGTATGGGGCTTACGGTCGGTAAAAAACATATATTAACATACCATTCATATCTTTAATTGCATTTTCAGCACTCTACAATACAACAAAACACGATTAGGTACAATGTAAAGAAGTTTCGGTCCCGCATCCGGGCCGGGGTATCTCTACGCAACCCACTCTCTTCCTAAAATTAAATGTATTTACCAGCTGATTTTGGGCCTTAAAATCAACTGTAGCAGTTAATTTTAAAAAGTAGTTAATTTTGAGAAGGTAGGCCTAACCCAAAACCAAACCTTTTCACTTTTCAATTGACCATTTTTATTTTTCAAAACTTTAATTTTTTTGCGACACTTCCCCGACCGACCGCCATACTCGAGCGTTACTTATATGTAATGTACCTAAAACATAAATTAGCCAATCAGATAGCTTGATTTGTAGCACGTGATCAGGATATTAATCATGGAACCCCGCCGACTTTTCCTTCACGAAAGTTTTTACTGCAAAACCAAAGTCTAAATCGAAAAATTGTTTTGAGATATGTTTTATTTGGCCCATTTGTAGTTTATTTCACTTAAGTTGTTTTCGCACTGAAGTACCCTTTTAAATAAATGAGAATGTCCAAAAATGTGAAATAATTAGAGTCTAGAACTACGTTAAACATTGTTCATTATTACTTACAATTTTATTAACAAATGAAACAAAGCCATATCCCTTTGAATTACCAGTTGCAGGATCACACACTACTCGAGCATCCCTAAACGAAGAAAGAAGAAGAATCATGGACTACATTACCTGATTGTTGATAAAGATAATTTTTTTTGAAATTTTTTTCTTGTTGCCACGTTATAGCATTAAATCCAGTAACGAAACACGTAGCGTGTGCAGGCATTCATTTTGGCCTGTTGCACATCACAGCGCTTAGCGTGACAGTTGGTTTGCAATAAAATCCAAAATAACAACTAGGCTATTAACAGAACCCTTACAAGATATAGTGATCGAACGAAAAGTCGGCCTAGCAACACTAACGCCTTCATAGTCTAAAAACATTGTGGTCAGGACATCGGTTTTGTTTATCTCAAGTCAAGAATAATCGGTAAATTTAGTCAAGAAATGAAACAACTGCTAATTGCTGTTATTATAATGGGATATTTACAGTAAGAAATATATTACGTTTTGCCGCTATCTGTCCAGTTTTAGTACACATTCAGTCATTGTCTATTACAAATCCGGCGTTCTGATTGGCTACTCAACTGTTGTCTAATCGTGATAGACAACAGCTGGGAAAAATGTCAACAAACGAAAGACCAATTGCGGTGAAAAAACATTTTCAGTAGTTTACACAGGAAAAACTGCATATTTTTCTGGCGTAAAACTGAATGTATACTAAAACAATTAGACAACTCGTCAATGTTGTCTACGAGCGTTGTCTAATTAAATAATTAAATAAACAAACCAGACCAATAGCTTAGTTAGTAACTTTAATAATTAAAAAAATGTTTCGGAGTGTGACTCCATCATCAGAGTAATACAATGGGTAATACATCAGGGTTATTCGTTGTCTAATTGCTAGATAGGTAAACGGTATAGCGCAAAACCGTTTATCTCTAACTGAAGAGACAACGGCAAAATGTAATCTTTTTGTTTTATGCGATAAGAATCAGTAAGACTAGACTAAAAAAGTAACAAAGTTTATACAAGTATATTGACCATGGCTCTCGATTCATCCAACTGCTACAATTCGTTCAACGATTATATATGTTAACCTATTACCCCTTTCCTCCTAGGGATCTCGAGGTAAAATTGTTTGGCAAAGTGGGCTGTCTCTATAGTGGCCTAGGAGCCGAGATGGCTAGACGAAATTAAACCGTTAGCCGGTTTGTGGTATCGTAAAACCATATCTTGACGGGCTCCTGCTAAAAGCCAGTGTAATGTATATATAACAATAACTATTATAAATGAAAAGAAAAAACAACGTAGAAAGCATACGTTGCCAATGGCTCGTTGAGCAGCATGGAAGGAAGATGCACATCTGTATTTAACAAGGATGGGACAAAATTACGCAAACATCTTGAACACTATACAATTAACACAACATATATGTAGATTAAACCCTTTAGAGGCAATAAGACAGTTACGGTCGACATTATGTATTCATGAACGTGTTATTATTATGATCACATCGATAAAACGTTTTCTATGAGCTCTTTAATAAACATGTATGGTACAGTCAGAGTACTGCCTGTAACGCTCATACACGCAGATTTGCGTGCAGTTTTCACAGATGGGGGTACAAATTTCTTTGTGAAAAATTGCCTCCAAAACGGTCAAAGGTCATTGGCAACAAAATCGTTTTCGGACAAACTTAAAATCGATTGCCCATTCCCTCTAAGCAAAATAAAGAGACTAAAAAAAATTAAATCGGACCATAGATAATGGAGTGGAGAATAGATCGGCAAGTTCAGCTATCTGGGTGATACCGCAAACAGATTGCGCAACTTGCTAAGTCGCGCAATCTGCGGTATCACCCATTCAATATTTGTTTCCAGCTTCGTTAAGAGAGCTGAAAAGTTCCAACTTTTTCCCTTGAAAGTCGAAACGAGCAAATAAAACACCTCATGTTAAATTACATTACATAGACAAGAAAGATTAACATTTACGACAAATTTAAAAATTGCCTATAATAGCCTGGCTGTTAAAAAAATGTAAATGTGAAAACAACTGTAGGCCTCCGATATTAAGGTTGGGTATAAATATTCGGACTTTTACAAGGTTTCAGCTAAGCAGGCTCCAATTATTTTGCTTCTTAACTTTTCAGAAACGCAAGTTTAGCTAACCGAGCTTCGAACAGCCGGCCCCAGGTGTATCCAGATAAAAACAGCCAACTATTGTACAGTATTCTATATGGTACTGGTATACTTGCGAGTAGTATACCGTAAATACATAACCAAAGCAGCTCCCGAGCTCAGCGTGTCAAACATTTGTAAAAAAGTGTCAATAGCCCACTCTAATCTAAATCTGTAGAGTTGTGGCGGCAACTGAATTGATAAATATTTACATCGTACAAGTGTAGTGACAATATAATGGTAAAAAATAAATAATGAATTTATATAAATTGACAGATTCTAACTTACCACTTACCAGAAATAAACCCACCTAAAATTAATATATTTTATCAATGTTTTTTTGAGCGTGGTTCGTTGTTTCTTTTTGTAAAAAAATATATCATACAGATGTAAGAAAGGTTTAAATTCGTCAAAATTTAGTGCAATTTAATGACGTTATAATATTGGCTTGTAAAAAAAGGATTAAAATGTAAAAATCCTTGGTCAAACCTTAATCTGAGTCTAAATCCCAGTTTTTCATGGCACTCCTGGTAAGAAAAAGACACCTGACGTTTAAGGCGTTATCCATTGGGTAAAAAAAATGTTGGTGGGTTAAACGATAAAATAGAAAAGAAATGAAAGCCTTAAAAAACGACTCAGTTGCTTTGTTTCACTTAAAATAGTTAAGAGAAGCAAAATCCTTTTTGAGCAGACAACTTGATGAAGTGGAGAAGAGCACTCCGACGTTTATCTTCTAAGCTCGTGATTTGAAAGGACAAGAGAAACAAGATTCTGATGGTATTCGGACTTTATTGCAAAATGTCTTAGACACTAAAGTCGCAGTAATCACCAGAATTTCGCTTGTCTTGTTCTTGTAACTCGACTCTCGAGTTTACAAGAGGAAAGAAGCAATACATGTGGCTTGAAGTTGTATATCAAGTACCGGTAATGGAAGGTTACTGAAAGCGATAAATTGAAACGGTGTGGAATAGGAAACTAAAACAAGCAGTACGTTTTTAATTTTTGTGATGGAACAGATTTAGTGAAATAAATTCAGTGAATTCTTATCTTTTTTACATTGGCTCGAAAATGACAATGAGTTAAAATAACGTTAAATTCTACATCGCATGAAGCAAGAAGTAAACTAGGTGAATTACCAAAGGCCCATGTTGTCTATACCCTATATTTATATCCTACACTCGGATATACAACATGCATCAGTTTACATCAACTGATGCATGTTAACTTCAAATCATCTTAACTCGCCCAAATCAAGTATTGCATAAACAGGATTATACGCAACATGCCCGTCTTTTTCCTAACTTTTCCGCTGATGGTACAGTATCCAACTCAAGCAAACATATCTCCATTAATACTTACGATATAATGCCAAATTTTTCAAAAGAGCTCTTCAGTAACTCTGTAGTCATTGCATCGGGAAGGTCTCCAACAAAAATGTGGAAGTGGCCTAAAAAAAAACAAGTTCAAATTAAAACTTATTTTTAAAAGCAGCCTAATTGCTAAATGCCTTCGTCCCTTCTGAAATTTTGCCATGAACCTAAGCATTTTATATATAAATTATAAGACATTTATCATGAGGATTACAGTATATTGTGTTATAGAACAGCTTTCAAATTGCATAAGAATGAACATACTATACCGTATTTGACGGTATCTAAGTCGATAGTTACGTTACAAGCTTGCTACAGTCGCAAGCGAGATGCCTTCGCAAAGCCTTGTTCCAGACTTGTTGTCAAACGGCAGCAACTTATTATCATGTTGTTAACAAGTTGTTTAATCTTTACTATCCCAGGTTTTTCCCACATTAAAAAGTCCCTAAGGTATTGTCCTCAATGAAAAACTTTCTTTGAGGCTCATTGTTATTTTGGATTTGAATGTATAATTTATGGAACTGGGTTGCTCACTTTTGACAATATTTTGGACTCACTGATAACTCAGTCTTAAGTCTGGCAAATTTGTGGAAAAGAGGTGAACCACATTAACAAGACAATGAAGAGGATGTCAATAAATAATGCAAATAACCAAACCAAGCTCATTGTAAGTCTTATTGCCAAAACTAGATCTTGTTAATATTTCATAAAAATATGGATTTAGGAACAATTCCTTGTAAGGGTAATGCCCCAAAAGGTATTGTTTCTACAGACAACTCCTCTTTTGTCAGCAGTAAAAAAAAAACAATTTTACTGTACTATAGTTAATTGGCCACCTATATTAGGGCCCACAATCAGGAATAAACAGAAGGCCGACTCTGTCGTACAACATGTCCCCAATATTTTATGCATTTTATCTGTTGCTCAATAATCCAATTCAGCAAATGTTACAACTTTTCTGCAAGAATTGGTTTAAAGAGCTGGTGTGAGCCTCATTTTAATTCACTGCATAGCCATAGTGATAATTTTGGTTATTAAATAACTGCTCTATTTGTAGCATTAGTATATCTAAAGAAATTGTGTTCAAAGTAACCCTCCTTATATATGTAAACCAAATGCAAATGAGGTTGTTTAAGTTTGTTAAATTTATGCAGAAAAGAAATCATTTCTGCTGAATTAAGAGTATTGAGCTTTAACATAGGCTTCTTCAGTTCAATTCTTGCATTAAATTTTGACATTTTCACTTGGCCGCTTAGTAGGAGAGTACCAGTCTAAAAAATGTTTTTGCCGTTTTTGGTCATTGTTGTATTTGGGGCACAAAAAGCATAATCCAAAAAGACTGGAGATGAGCATGCTAGAATCCCACCAAACATTACGTGGACAGTGCACACACTAACCACATTGAGCCACATTCCCCTTGCCGTTTTCTGTTGTTATTTGAACACAGCCTTGTACCAGGGGGGGCAGAAGGACATGACTCATAAACAATGGAACAAATCTTAATAGTTGAGCATTGGTGCTGAATTTTAAGCATAAATGTCCACATAATTTTTATCAGGAAAGTAGCCTTGGTTAGTGACAGCCATATTGTACAGCATGGTATGCAAAAAGAACAACAATCCATGGCAAATTCATACTGTATGTTCGGTTCACATACCAATGCACAAGAGTTTTGTGGTCGGCCTGCACAGAAAGATGTCAAGCATTTTCCAAAAATCACTTCAGCCTGTCAGAAGTTCTTCACCTACTCTTACAAGTGATACCCATACATGTAAATCCCCTCAGTGTATTATTTAATTGTATTTTGCTGTGTTCTACTGTTACAAGTGATATCCATACATAAATCCCCTCGGTGTCTTATTTTATTGTATTTTGCTGTGTTCTAGCTACCAAAACTTTTACCAAAAACTGAGGCACACCTAATGCAAATTAACAGTTTTTCTAATATAAAATAACCATCTTACCCCACTGGAAGCAGATAAATATATTCACCAAGGGAAAATCTCCTTGTAGGAATGAGTTATGCAATATTTGTACACAAATATTCAAATAATGCATATGCTCACAACAATATCTGGCAAAGCAGTAAACAAATACTTCTGCTGTATTTCCTATTTTTGGCTAGATAAGGAACTCTTATTTTTATTGCCACTGTGTCCAGTGTATCTTAAAAGCCACTGGAAACCACTGGAGGTGATTTGGCTTTATATTGCTAAACTGTTTTGTTGGTCGGAAACAATCTGAATTTTTGCCCGGGGTAGATTTTGTAATAGCCCAATTCAGGGAAAATTTGAAAGTTCCAAAGATAAAAATGGTTGCTGAATTAAAACAAATATATTATAAATAATCACTAAATAGGATAACTATAGACACATATATAGTTACCCTAGTGGAAAGTGAGTGAACATTTTTGATGTTTAGAATTACAGTATTTACAAGACACTAATTAAATGATATGAAATAGAAACAATTCAATTATTTTTCAAGTACCAAACTTTCAAACTTCAGCTGGTACTACACTTAAATAAAGATGAAAATCCAAACTTACTGCTGGTGTCTTTCCTCATTCCAGTGTTGCTTGTAGCCCAATTAACTTTGATATCCTTCATGAAAGGCATTAAAAACAAGTCATTAGAAATGGTAATAGGCAATCAGCAATAAGAAGGCTGTAGAAAACCACAAACCACAAATGTTTGGGTGATAGCCACTGGTAACAAAACCAAAACATAACAGGTGCCAAATGTTGTTTTAAAACTATTGCTTTGTGAGCCTCAGATATGATTAACAACAGTTAGTACAATCACAAAACAAATAACACCATAATATAACTATCTTTGGTCTTCATGACTATCCTGATGGCATCACTATACCATATTAAAGTGAGGAGCTTGAAGCACGTACAGCAATGTTAAATGTTAATGCTTATATTTTTGGTATAATTTGGTTCATATTACTTCAAAAATAACATGTACAACTTAAACCCTTTGGGTACCACTGCCCTTCCCTAGCAAGTAGAATTGTCTGGTGTTATCCAAAAGGAAATCTGTTAAAGTGTCTATGAAACAAATTTTTGCTATTATGGTTATGGTTTTATTTGGAAGAACTTGTAAAATCATTGAATAAATTATTTCCTTCATATCTTTTCTTGTTGTCAAGATATTAACTATTCAAATAAAACACCAGGAGTTTATTAGAATTTTATTAAAATCTGCATTGTTGCAAGTATATACAGGAAAGTACAGACGTGTATCATGTGTTGTACTTTGTCTACATGCATTTGCAATTAAGCTTGCTGCAGTTTCAAGACATTGTTTTGTTGCTTGGCACTGGGCCTTCACTAGGTAAAACAAGAAGATATGGATCTCTCTATATCTTTTCAAAATTACAGCACACCAAACTGACACAAGGTGACAATTTTTTTTTCAAGCTCCTTCAAGCCATACTGCTTTACAGTATAGTTAACATGTTGAAATAAATGCATTATATTTACGCTAATTAGGTAAGAGAGAGCATTGGTAGGTTCCTATTTTTGACAAATTTAATGTATACTTAAGTGGGAAGTTATATATTTGCGGTCATGTAATATGGAGCACAAAATTCAAAAAAGCTTGTTGTTCAAGCTTTAGCAATTACCATTGGCCATCCTTTCATAGTGACAAGTATAGCAGACAAATTTAGTGGGTAATATTATTCAACCTCATTCCCAGGCTCTGCTCTCCGACCCTACTGCTTTCATAGCATCTGTAGTCGATTTCATGAATAAAACATGCCGAAAAATGGCAAAATTAAAATGGTTAAGAAGTACGAAAACAATTTAGTGTTTTAAGCTGCAGCGTGTATTCATTTGAATCTGTTTTCTGAATTGAAAAGTGCTAATATGGTTGGTTGGAAAAATCATGAACCATTTTTTCAGATTTAATTTGAGCCTAGAGCATTTTTCTTGTTTTTGTATTTTAGCATTGGCTTTTTTGTATCACAAATCTTGAAAAGTGCATCAGGATTCACAACATGAATTTGCACTCTGGTATTACTCTTGTATATACAGCATCACTTTATTTCACCCCTTTTTGTTTTATTACCAGACAGAAAATTTAGGGCTACAAGTATATAAATATATAAACTGAACAAAATCTTTGGATAGGATGTATAGTCTCAGAGTAAATAGCTGTAACCAGAGTTTTCATTTGAGCTAACCATGTGGCCAACGAAAATGGCTTTTTTATAAATGCCACTTCCATGGGAAAAACTACATATTAACAGCAAGGGTCACTCAAGGAACCTGTTTTAAAATGCCACAAATTAGCATTTCACACCCATTAATGGGTAATGTGCCATTTTTTTATCCTATTTATTACTCTGTCTAACACCAGATCATTTTACTTATCAAAGGGAGAATCTTGGACATTATTGGATTGGCAAGAGACTATATGCCAGTATCTCTAGTTAACCTAATTAATAACCAATGTAACCTGATTTATCCCTTTACTCTGTAATAAACATATCATAATTTTACATGCCCAGAGGAAACTTGTGAGCACTAAGAGGTTAAACAACACAGCAAATGACAATGGCAAATTACACATGTTCACCAAAAAGTCTGATCTGTCTATCAAGATTTAGGAATAATTGTTACAAGCCAAAGCACTTAAAAAACATTTGCCACTCATTTGGAGGTTGACCAAAGCCCCCCATGATAGAATGATTAATTAGATTCTAATATAAATTTTGTAAATTCTGCCACAGACTTATTGACAATGTTGATTTCTATGCACAGAATTAAGTTGACACCAGTTTTCCTATTAACATAAGTTTTGGTATTAAAACATCACACTACTGCTGCTCAAAGCAGCTTAAGAAACAAAAAACAGCAGCAGTACTAGTACCATATTTCTCAGTGTATAAGTCGCCTTGGTGTATAAGTCAACCCCTATATTTTCAAGCAAAAAATGTGATTTTTGGTAAAATCTGAGGTCAAATCAAAATTTTACCGCAATTTTTACCAAGTATTTACGTTTATATAAGTTGCGATATAACAAGTATCTTGAGCATTTGCAATGCCGACGACATGTTTACACATTTAAAACTGTAGGCTACATTTTGCGACACAACATTCTACTTGAAGTAAATATCGTAAAATATGCTGAAAGATGCATATTTAGCCAACACTTTGATGGCACTTGTCCTGGGAATGTGATCAAATCGAATAAAGATGGCAATTGCAAATCTGATTATGAACAATTATTTAGTATTAATTTGATGAAAAGGAGCATGTAGTTAAAAAAATATATTTAGCAATCTACTGTATAGTAATGTGGTGCAATAAATTAGCAATACCATATTGAACGTGAAAGCTTTTGTGACTGTATTATATTGCGTGGCCATGCTTCCACATGCTGTAATTAATATACTATGATCAAATTGACAAACCTCCGATTTATTCACTCGGTGTATAAGTCAAGGTCCGCTTTTAAGGTCAATTTTTGGTCTCAAAAGTTCGATTTATACACTGAGAAATATGGCAAATACAATGAGGAAAATGTTAACTTTTAGCTTATTATAACTACCAGGACTTTACTCTTTTACTTGCCAAGTATAGAGTTTTGGTAATGCAATGATAACACTTAATACTTTCACTCAAGTAAAATCATCTGGTGTCAGAGTAAAATAGTCTGGCATTGTACAGAGTAAAATGTGTAGGCAGAAAAATCTGTCACTGCAAGGGTTAAAAAAGATAAATAAGTAATTATATGATGCAAAACATCGGTTTAGCGTATTCCTACGTGGGACTTCCTATGTGCAAGTAAAATCTGATGTCTGATGTTATCCAGAATAAAATCTGCTAACTCCTTCTGTACTATAAGCAGCACTTAGTATTTTACCCTCACTAAAATCAGATGACTTTACTCATCAACCTAAATCCCTAGGGAAAAAGGTTAACTTGCAGCTGGCACCAGATCAAATGGTTAAAGCCTTATCTATACTCATTTTATCTTCAAAACATATGTCGATAGAGGTGTCTGAAACCTACAATCATGTTAATATAAAATGAAATGATATCAAAACCCACAGGGACCATTTTCATTAAAATTTGTGAACAATTGCTGTACTTCAATTCCAGTGAAATACTTTCTAATAAATCCTCATTCTTTTAAATATACAACATA
>JAOBAZ010175986.1:0-10479 GCA_026546875.1 Pteroeides caledonicum | reverse complement strand
TTATAATTTTTTGTGAAACCTATACTCAGGCAAAGTCATACCGATACCAATACGTAGTGTTTTCGCAACTGGACTATCTTATTTCAATGCTGTGTTTTATAATAAAATTTCAATCTTACAAAATTTCGAGGAAGAGAGCCTGTGCTGTTGCTCGCCAGCGGCATATACCATTTGCATTTACTCTCATATTCGTGAGCAATTCGTCATCGTAATCGATAACGCAAGCTGCAAGTCAAACAGTATAGGAGCAAGCAGTCCAGATCTATTATATGTCAGTGGTCCAGGTTTATGCAAGTTTAGGGTCCTTCCTCATCACGTGTACATTGTTTTCTTGGCCAAACAACCAATAAGAATGAATCGACCCAATTCAGCTGTAAAATTGAAGAATAGAAATTTTAAGCACTGTTATTGGTCATTCACCCCAAAATACAATAGTCATGTGATGCGGAAAGGACCCTAAACTTGCATAAACGTTACCCAACATAAATAATGAGTTCTATTGAATGTTAATCGAGTTTCCAAACCATATGGTTTACCAAACATAAACTGTGCTATGTACATTAGGAATGAACATGACAAAGTTTGTTATACTACTACAACCAAGGGCTCACCTAGGGTTCTCACCCTAGCCTGGGCTTTCAGGCTAGGGTGAGAAAACATTTTCTGTTTCTTTTGTCCCTCAGCCAGCAGAAAATAACACATAACTTGGGAATAATGCACGGGAGCAAAAAACTGTAAAAAATTCACTATATATAGTTGTGAAGTTTTTTCATTTGAGAGAATATCATTTTATGCCATGTCAGTAAATTGCACGTTGATTAAATGCAGGGTGTCACGTTTTTTTATAACGTGAGAGTATTTTTCCAAATTCCGAGCATTAAACTTTAGAAGAAATGTATCACATCTAGCGATTTTGGATAGGTGTTCAACATGCACGATCATATTTTCTTAAAAATTCCGCAAACTTGAAATACTGTTAGCCTAACAATTAGTCAAGATGCCATCTGCAATCCATGTCAATCCTCGCTTAATATTGACCTCCCGAACTTCTGTACAAGTTTTTTGGTATTTTATACGAGTCCTTTTTGTGTTGAAAAATATTTTTTATTTATGGGTAATGATTACTTGGTCTGACGATGATTTTGAAATAAAATCGAAATAGTGCCATTGCAACTTTCTTGTCTGTTAACTTGAATATTAAGGTTTAAGATATGTATTTATCATACGACTATTGTATTTCATCGGTCCATACACTAAAATCAAGCATTCTGATTGGTTCTGAGCGGTCGGTAACCAACAGTACGGACCGGCCAAGTTCGGCGGGAATTTTTGATCGTTTTTAGTCATATAATAAATTGTTTATTGACTGAGCTTGTTTGCCCCGTACAGGAGAATACTGGCTCGTTCTTTTTTTAAAAAGAACTCGACCAGTACCGTCCTGTACGGACCTCTTGCTCAGCCCAGGCAATAACATATATTTATTATTTAGAATTTATGGATTGATTGTGTGGGTTTCAGAATTCCTCGTAAACCGTGGGTGACACTGGCCCTATAAAACAGAACGGCCAATAAACATGTACAAATGGTTGGCCCACCAAAGTCAGTGGGACACGTTGAACGATTGAGTCAGCCTTCAGTTCATCCACTATTTTGTGGCTTTGTTTGGCTAATTGAGTCATTTTGTGCCAGTCTTAGTTAAATTATTTATTAACCACCAAACAATAGCCCAATTTAGACACAAAGGGTTGGGAAACCCCCTGGCAATAGTCAATCAATTCTGGCGCCCTGATGCAACGATTTGAACTACAAGGTGTATAAAAAAACGCAATCACTAAATATTTATGAACGTTTGCTTAGTTTTGAACAACAAAAGGTTTATGTCGATCTGGGGTTTGAACCACTAGCTTCAATTGCCGCGTTGAACCTCGAGTTATTATTGTGTGCCAAATTTCATCGCGTTGGTATTTCTTTTTTCGACTGACTTCGACTGTATTTTGAGTCTAACTCATGTACTGCAAAACTGCAATTTAGCTCCGTTTAAACATCGAGTTTATATGCAGTCGAACGACAACCCGAACAAAGGCCATTGCGCATCGTTTGGAGGGGATCTTTCAAGCTAATGATTTCAAATCCCAGTGATCAAAAACCTTTTGTGGTTCAAGACAGACGAATGTTTTTGCATATTAAGTGGTTGCGTTTTTTTAATACACCCTGTACAGCTGATACAAAAAGATACAAATGTAGGAGAATAATTGGATTAGTTTAACAAATATAGTAATTATGATCATCTTTGATGTGTTAAACAGTTCTGGGTGGGAAATATTAGAGTGATTTAGTTTGCACGACGCCATGACAACGCGACGTAAAAAATGGCGTGGCATGTGGTGTGTACATTTCTTGACACTACTTAGAAATCGAGAAAAAAAATGGGTGAAAGTTGTCCATTAAAGACATAAGCATAAGGAGAAACAGAAGGCCAAACAAGGAAATGCAGCCAAGCCTGCGACATAAGAGTCAACACAAACGTAAGAACATAGTCGAATGATTAGCCAAAAGCAGAACAAAAGACGAAACAAATACAATTTCCAGTTGTTTTGTATGTACACGTAATAAAGGATAAATCATGCTTTGTTGTTTTTGGTTCTCTTGTGGTTTTCTTGTCTTTTCTGCCTTTCGGTTTCATTGTTCTCAACGGCAACGCTGTTTCTCAGGTTGCGATCAAAACCATGACGTGTCAACCTTGTGGTGGAATATTTCTTGTCGTCGACACTGATCTGAAAACTAGGACTGATAGTATACATGCTATGCATAAATGAAGCTAATGGCGGCCATATTGGTGTGACTACCACAAATCTACCATGGTGTTGCTATATCATAGCAGAAGTTCTTATAAATAAAGCTAATGACGGCCATTTTGGTGTGACCACCACAAATTTGTCTTGGTGTTGCTGTAACATAACAGAAGTTCTTATAAATGAAGCTAATGGCGGTCATGTTGGTGTGACCACCACAAATCTACCATGGTGTTCCTATCTAGCTAATCTGACCGTGAACAAAAGGCCTGGAACTAGCAACAGAATAGAAATCCATTTTACTGTCTTAAATCATTTATATCTTTGCTTTTCCTTGATGAAATTTGCTGAAACTTAGTAATTATGTTTAATAAACAAAATTATAAGCGACACGTAAAGACATTCGATTTTAACTGGATAGCTGTATCAGTTTAACTAAACGGTTCTTTCAAGAGGTCCAGTGAGGACCATCCCTTATCGGCCCAGTATTACTACTGGAGGGAACCGGAGTACCCGGGGAGAATCGCGACGTTTCTTAGAGTCAAATTGGAAGCACTGATATCACATGTGACCGAGGTGGCTGCTCAAGGCAGGAATCGAACTGGGGTCACAGAGGTGGAAGGCTTGGGAGCTAACCACTATATTACCAACGTCCCTTAATAACAAATTTGTAACCCTTTTTGCTTGATCTACGAGAAATAAGTCAACAAAGATCTATGTGAGATTAGCAGTTTGACCAGCGGTCTATATCTACTCTGTGGTCAAGTAGATATGGGGAGTAAATGAAAGTCGTTAATGCAGACGTGTAATAGCGTGTAATAATTCACATTACACAAGAAAATAAACAAAAAGTATATAAATTATATCAAGTTTTACTTGCGATATTAATTTCTTCCTCGTATCATACGTCATCAAGGTCAAATACAACCTTCGTTAATTTATTACCCGTAAATGGATCACGTTGAATCAAAAGGATTACAAATTTGTTATTGCAGCACTAAAAAGGAACAAATAAAGCTTAGTTATTTTTTGGCTCCAGTTTTTCTGCTTCCTGATGTTTGCTAAGCACGGCTTAGCATGCTCTGCTTCCATGGAGACAGATATAGCGACTATAGTCCTCGAATTAACTTAATCCCTCTTTGATCCATGGTTTGAAAAACTTTGAAACGTTGAAACGTTAGGTCGGACAGTTTCGGATATCTTGTATAAGATAATTCTTGTTTGCATTGTCATTTCCGACAGACAGTACAAACTACAAACAGCGTACTGCAACACAAGTTAGTTATGTAGCCGTACGCAAGATGTGGAAGCCAAAGCGACGATAAACTTTGAAGGCACAAACATGTAAGTAGCTTTAGAACTACTAGAAATGACATGGGCAATTGGAAGCTGATGCCCCCTCATTTTTCTGCAAGGGAAAAATGTGCCCTTTTCCGAAATAAGAGTGTGCTATTTGGGGTGACACACGAAAAGCACGCGTGCTATATAAGAAATATTAAAGTGATAAATAATAGTATAAAAAATGTAAAATAGAGCCGGTCAAAACCATTGAAAAACGGTTATTACTTGGTCTATGGTTACGTGTAGGTAGATAGGTACTTACAAATACCTAATATAATACACACCAGCCGCTGGGTGGGTTTCAGCCACCCCAATAATTTGCAAAATAATTATTCTTTTTTAAAATCATACAGACAGTACTTGATATTGTCCAATTTTTTATTGACCAAAGCCTCTGATTACCCTGAGTGTATCATTATAATCAAGACCCAACTAATGATGGTTACCAGGTTTTCGTCTATAGCTTGTCGCGTATATGCGAATAACTTTCTGAAATTAGTCACAAGTAGCCTATTAAATCGATCGTTTGTCATTGTAGTCTATACGATTTTCACACTAAAACTCGTTTTTTTTATTGATCACTCACCAGTGACTGTTTCCGCTACAATCTTTCCAACAGTCAACTTCTGTTATCAACAATTGCGCGAAAACAAAATTTTGTTTTTCCTTTATCACCGCCATATTGAATTTTTCTTACGATTATTGGAAATACCGCTGAACCTGATACCGAACCAATTAGTGGTAATAACTTTATAACAAATTCTTGTTTTCGGACCATCAAAATACTGACAACTCAATCTCGCCCCCCCAATCAGAAACAACTTCCTACCGCCTGCATACATACATATAAACTCAAGTGTCCTTTTTGGTCACTGCTCCCCACTTCCCGGGGATTCCGTGGCCTATGATTGCGGGCACAGTAATTGCGGGCAAATATTTGCAGAATTCTGGAGGTCTGGTCCCAATGTATTAAAATATTCTAAAGTGCCACAACAGTAAAACATGTGACTTTGTCAAATGAAAGAACTCTTATAAAACTTTTTATACTAGCTTTCTTGATGAGAGTCCCAATTTTATACTGGCACTGTTCAAAATACTCAAAGAGGACGGTATATATCAATATCATTGTCAATTGTGACAAAAAATAGAAAAAGATATATTTCCGACCATGGCGAGTGTTCATACCATGGAAACTCCACGCTGGGTATTGAGAATGCCCTTTGGATTCAAGGCTTTGATTTGGACCGTCACGCCAATGCGCCAATATGACTATAAAATGTTTGGATTGCCACGCCAGATAGCTTCTCGCTAGATAACGGACCCTCCGAGTCCCGACTTGTAGTTCCGACTGACCGACTTTGTATGTGGTCCTATATCTATACAAAAAAGTGGCGCAAGCTAGCGAAGTTGGGAAGGACAATACTCATATATTCGTGCACGCCAAACATAATTTCTAGGAATTAGCCAAAACAAAAAGCGCCAATACGCCAAGAAAGTTTGGAACCCACGCCAGATATATCCGGCGTTGAGTGTATGGAATGCCCAAGAGATTATGCCATGTACTGACGACCTGCATGTTACGCGCGGCCGACCAGCTCTTATCAACTCTCATTTTCGTTTAATCGGGTCACGAGACTATCATTCGAACTCTTGCTTGTCAACTCTCGTTCTCGTTTGATGGGCGTAAGTGTTGAGGAAAACTCTCATTCAAACTCTTGCTTGTCAACTCTCATCAACTCTAATATTCGTTTGACTCAGACTTAATAACCACTTTCATGTAAAGGAGAAATTTACTGATGGTGTTTCATCGTCACTGACAAATGTTTCGTTATTACTGGTCGTTAAAAAATTCGGGCCTAATCATGCTGTACCCCCACGCATAGAATTTGGCAACCGTTGTGAGCGTAGCCACACCGTAGTCCTCGCTTCGTCGCCCTTGGAATTGCAGCTGCATGGTATTTATGATATTGGCAGGTGCTTGCGGTCATCACATGGAAACCAGTATAGACATTTATCTTTGCAAAAATCGCTAATTTCGATATGGCAAGGATTATATAAAAAAAATGCTTAACTCGTCTTTGAAAGTGACCTCTGAGTAATTTTTCATTACGATTTATGCGAATGTCAAAAAAGCGTTTACCACCGTATTTCATAAATACCAAATTTGACCACACTGAATGACTTTCATAGCGGGAAAAAATATGCTCAGTAGTTTAGATCGGCACATGCATGCAATATACAATGTATATAGTATTATATGTACAGTCTTTGACAATTATCTCAAGATCAAGGGCATTTTCCTGGGCAAGTAACAACTTCGTATAACCGAGGTTTAACTAAGGAATTAATTTTTTGCTGCCAAGTTCGCACGGAAGCGTGTTTAATTATGATCACGTGTACAGGATTATTCGGGTCAATGTTATCAAAAACAAACGTTCGCCGGTCAGCTGACGACCACTTGACTATTTAGCTACAGTTTGTGCTACTATAAACATCAAAGATACCAAGAACGCGGCGCGAGATATCCACGAGTAAAGCTGAGACAGACGTTTTACATTGTTGTCATATTATTTTAGTTTCCGAGCAGGTGAAACAGTACAGGTTTATGTTATTGTCAAAGCCGAAAGGCTTACGAAACGCTTAGATAATATCGTTATTAAAGATTAACACCACTACCAAGCACAAAAGAGCACGGTTGCCAAAAATGTAGTTCGCAAACCAAAATAGTGTCGTTAGTGTACACGCCGCAACCACAGTAACCGTAGACGCGAGAAACTGCGAGGCTTAGCGCATGAAAACAAACATGTACCGTGTCGAGGTGTTCTATTATTGACACATAATTTATTTCAGAACAGCTGAAAAGTGCGCGTTTGTTGTAGAAGCAAACCAAAAAGCTAAAAAAATCGCGTAATTGATAAAAAAACACAACGCATATGGAATTTTTGTATCGGCTAACGAACTGTATAAATTCGTCCAAAAGAACAAAAAAATGCAATATAATTTAATCACATGGCTTGACCTGTTAAAGATTGATTGTCCTTTTTAGTCTGACAGGTTGTTGAGAGGTTTCATCTTTGGAAGCGGTTTTAAATATTTCGGTTGGTTGATTTGCATTGGTGTGCACAGCTGCTTGACGTATCTAAACTCTAGAAGATATGTACTTGCAATGACTGGTTTCCCATTTATCGCAAAAGACTTCTAGCAGTTTTGCGTACTCGACCTGGCGCATGCATTGACTGTAAAATCAACGTTTTTTAAAATAAACAAACACAAGTCAATATTTGAAAACAACTTCCTAGCGAGACTTACAAGGAATTCGTATTGTGGCAGTCATATTTTCACTTGGAATTCAACAAAACCTGGCATGATAGACCACCAAGACCTTTGGTAGCCGCATCTTCGATTCATATACGCGTTAATGACCAATGAAAAACTGAAGTTAATAACTTTTATAGAGTTACATAAGGCCACTTAAATAATTGTTAAAGCCAATCAAATCGTAGCAACAAGACTGGTGTTGGATTGTGACGTTGTTGAATTATCTTCTGATCGAAGAAAGAACCCTTTGTACAACTTACTCAGTTTATTTATCTCATCATAAAAGAAGTGGTAGGCGCGGAATACTGGAGTTAATCACGAAACTGACGGAGACTGGGCATTCGGGTCACGGTTTATGGCCACGAACAAATGGCGTCTCGCTTTGATAATTGTTATTGTCTGGTGCTGTCTCGTCGCTTACATGGGATTTAACGTCAGCGATTTCTTTAACGCCCAGGCCATCGACGACAGATTGCGTGAGGCAACGGTTTCCCTGGCGAAGTCGCAGTTTCTAGTCAAGAAGCTCAAAAACGATGTGAAATTGTTGAGGGAACGCGTTGCGAAGCTCGAACAAGGTTGTGGAAATACGATCTCACCGGCAACGGAAAAGAATGGAAATAATGGCAATCCTTCGACGGACGCTCGGATTGCCAACATGTACAAACTCGCTGTACCAAGCTTTGAGATGGAAAGAACGCGACGACGCGCAACGAAAGAACTGCGCGAAATGTGGTATTATCTGAGCGCAGAGATAACACGCATAAATAAGGCGGTGAACGAAAAGACGAAAGGGCGTCTCACGCTAATGTTGGAAAACTTCGCGGGCATTCACCGGGTACTTAGCATTAATTTGGATAAGATAAACAATAGCCCGAAGTTGAAAGACTGGCGTGAAAAGCAACACTCGTATCTAAGTAAACTAGTGCAGAATCGCATAGAGCATCTGCAGAATCCTACAGATTGCGACGCGGCCAAGAAACTGGTGTGCAATCTCAATAAAGGTTGTGGTTATGGCTGTCAGGTTCACCACATTTTGTACTGTTTCCTAACAGCCTATGGCGCGAACAGAACGTTGATCATAGATTCCCAGAATTGGAGATATTCGCCGGAGAAAGGTTGGCAGGGCGTTTTTAAACCAGTTAGCAAAACGTGTACCTCGGTTACTGGGGAAGTTCACCTGTGGTCACCAAAGACGCAAAACAGTCAAAATGTATTGCTTCCCATTGTTGATAATGTATCGCCCAAACCTGAACACTTGCCCTTAGCTGTTCCAGCTGACCTGATTGACCGGATAAAGCTGTTTCATGGTTTTCCATTTGCATGGTGGATGGGCCAGTTTACAAAGTTCCTGTTTCATTACCAACCTCCTATAACGAAAGAAATAGATGCAAAGAAAAAGGCTTTAGGGTTCAAGTACCCAATTGTTGGGTGAGTGAAAGTTGTATTTCTGGTATATACATATGGTGTCTTGGTATTGTCCAAAACTACTTGAATAGCAGAGTAATGTATATGCTTCTTTTGATGTGATTTTGGTTGTGCAGGGCAATCACTCAGGTGTGGAAACACACAGTACAGTGTATTGGCAACAGGCTGCAAACTTTGCCAATTGTGTCGACTTTATTACTTCACCACATATCGTATGTTGAGGTCTAGGGGATGTTTAAATGATCCTGGTTTGCCAAGATGCAATGAGGCGTGAGATAGTTTTAAGGCATGTGAATAGTAACAAAATCATGCTTACTTATATATCAGTCAATTTCAGCGTTGCCCATCTGAAATTTCTGTGTACAATGCCCTGGGGCCGGGCAGCAATTCCAAAACAAAGGTCTATGAGCAAATCCCCGGCGACTGGGCAAAGGATTTCTGGCAAGTCCCAGGGGATGGGCAATGCTGGAATTGACTGATAAACTACATAGACACAGTGAACATTTGAAAGTCATCAAACACCAAATGTAACTGCTCATCATCCTTTGAAGCAATTTTCTCAAACTACTGTATATGGGATCTTATTAACATGAATTCAGTGTTATAATGCTTGTGTTATGGTAACATTTTCTGTCAACTCCCATATATCAAAACAATTTCACGCCTCATTACATCTTGGCAAAGCGGGATCATGTAAACAGGCCCTTATGCACCCATCATTTGTTTTTCCCACCCTTGGAGGACAATGCAATCCCCAAGCATTTGACTTTCTTTAGATTCCATGTCCAGGAATATCTTTCATATCTTTGTTAACCATTTCTCTACTACACCGGCCAAAACCGGCCACCTTAGTATTTTGCTCTGTCTAACGCCCGATGATTTTACTTATCAGGGGAGTAGCTCTGGTAATGAAAGGGTTAACATCAGTGCTTCAATGCCACAAGGAAGATTTATTACAAGATTGTTTTGCTGCTTAAGTTTAAAATGTTGGAAGAAAATAGCAACAAGGTACATGCAACCACTTGGTATGGTCAATTTTCCCCCATCCCAGGCTGCTGCTTTGTGTCAACATTTTATGCCTAGTGCCAAAATGTGTGATAACATTTCCCTGGGTTGCTGAACCCCATGGGTTGGAGAAACAAATGTTAAGTACATTACAACTGTCTTCTTCACATTTAGGTCAATTCAAGTTGTGAAATTAAAATTAGCATAGAGTATGACTTTTTTACCATTTGATAAGTACTGTATTCAAAGAAAAAAAATGATTTAAATTGACACCATTTCATTCATTGTCAGCAGGTGGTTTTCTCATGACAAGTAAAAACGTCTGGCATTGGACAGAGTAAAATCTTTTAAGTGGCTGGTTACAGTTGTCCACAGTGCATGGGTTAATACTTAATATTGTACATGTAGAGCACTAGTAGCACTCAGTAGGATTCTTTCGCTATGTCGTATTGACCAGTCAATCAATGTTCGATTTTTGACCAGTCGGTCAATAAATGTTTGATTTTTGACTGCTTGCATCATCATCAAGGCAATGAGGTAAACAACATTTTGTGGACTGCATGTGATATATAACAAATATATATACAGTATATAATAT
>JAOBAZ010175875.1:0-10480 GCA_026546875.1 Pteroeides caledonicum | reverse complement strand
GTCCGAGTTGTCTATGAGCAGATAGTCAACGAGGGCGCAGCCCGAGTTGACTATCTGCTCATAGACAAAAAGAACGAGTTGTCTAATTGTTTTAGTATTTATTCAGTTCTTCTTTAGTTTTTCTTATGTAAACTAATGAAAATGTTGGTTTTTTGACCGCAATTGGCTCTGGTTTGTTGACATTTACTAGATGAAATAACGATGTGGATGGTGAAAGTACTTTAAATGAGGATGTACGTGGTAAACCAGGTCAAAAAAGAAGGTGTGTGTTAAACTAGAACAAATTAGGGTAGAAGGAGGTCAAATGAGGACGTGCGTGATGAAAATAGCTCACATGAAGATGTATGTGGTAAACTAGGTCAAATAAGGTCTGTGTTAAAAAATGAGAGAGTGCATGGTGGAAAAAGGTCAAATGAGGATGTGTGGTGAAGCTAGGTGAAATGAGGATGTGTGGTGAAGCAAGGCCAAATGAAGATGTGTGGTGAAACTAGGTCAAATCAGGATGTGCGGGGAAGCTAGGTCAAATGAGGATATGTGGTGAAGCTAGGTCAAACGAGGATGTGTGGTGTAACTGCGCAAAGTGAAGTGAGAGTAAGATATTCAAAAAGGGATATAAAGTGGTTATTCTTACATGTGGCATATTAGGATTTAGTTCCATATCCAACTTGATTGGTGTTTTATAATCAGCTGCGTCCATGTCGAATGAACACAAAAGTTTTCCAATCATAGTTTCTTGTGAAAAACCATCCAATTCAAATACCCTGAAACTAAGAGTCCTTTCTGGTAGCTCTGCATACGGTAAGTCAAACTTAAACACCTCCTCGAAAATTGGGCTTGGGTTGTGGTATCGAATAGACGTCTTCTGTGCGGAATTTTGATCTGGTAACAAACATCCTTCGACATAGAAGATACAATGTCGTTGAGGAAGGCCGTGAGCTTGGACCACAGTCGTTTTCAACCGTTCGTTTTCCACTTCGTACTGCAATGTGAATTCCAGTCGACCGCGCCCAAACGCATCCGAACTTGTACCCTCTTCGCTCAAAGGACTCAACGGTGTCGGAGGATACGACGAATCTCGACTGATTTCCGACAATGAACTGTCGGTTCGCATCAAATTGATGTGTTTCGGTGGGACACCGTAATCGACAGTGTCGTTGCCAATTTTGTCGTAAAAAGGTTTCAGTTGTTTGTCTTTTCGTCGTTTCTCGTATATCCAGTTGAACAGCACCAGTATAAAAACCGATAAAATAATAAAGGCAAAAACACTAGCAAGTATTATGAGAATTATCATCTTGCCAGACATCACGTTCTCTGAAAATAAAAGAAAAATTCCAATATAAAATGAAATGCAAAATAAAAAAAGGTCGTTAACTGACAAACATGTTGTTGACGTTTCAAGCCAATGTCCTTCGTCACAAATAATTTGCTGTGATAAATGTGTTAACCGCTTAAAACCTTTTATATATTTGGTAGTTTATTTGTTGTTTAATGTTATCATTAATTTTATCATCAATTGGCCTCTAGCTTTATTATTGTAACAAATTAGTGCCTCTTTCATATCTGTATGACTTGCATCTAAATCTATTATTATTTCGGTAAATATCGCCAGGTCATGTGACACCAGTTTAACTTATAAACAACCATTATACTTCTCAAGAGTATCGTTACATACTCCAATGTATCACGACAAATATTATAAAATATATAACCAAGTTAACTAACTCTAATCTGTATTCTTAACATGTAATAAATCTTTATTGTTAACAAAGTAATAAACAATTCAATAATATTATTCAATTATTGCCAACGCCTCGACTGCCATACCTTTAACAAATCAAGAAAGCCAAACACATTATAATTACATTTACTTTGAAATCAATACTCATTATTCACAAAAGAATGGTTTGTCCAAGTTAAATATATATTATACGTAGACTGTTAGTCAACACATATCACAATGCTAACAACCGTTATATTAGACAAACCTCGTACACACTACTGCTCTTGATATCTCTTGCTGCAAATCCCATTGTCCTCATCGAAACAGACAAACATATTAAATATGGTAGAAAAAAGGATTCTTCATCCTTACAGACTTTACGTGAAAGTTGGGGTATTCTAAGTGATATCTTTTTCATTTCTACAAACAATTAAAGCACTCTTCTTTTTCCGTTCTCACAAGAACTAACTCAACCTCCTACCAATATCCACCCTGTCTCCACGTTTTATGACCGTTATGAATATTTCACTCAGTTGCTGTGCTTTTAAGAGACCAAACCCGTTTAACATTGTTACTGATTCAAAACGATTGTACGTAGCCTTAGAAAGTACTTCATATATATCGTGCAGTTCAATCATAGTCCACAACATGGTCCTATATTTTTATATGGTTGGCAAGTTCAAGTGAACACATAATTTAAATTCCAACGAACCGTGTTCAACAAATTTCCGTTCAACACTCACTTCAACTGGCGGGAAGGACAACTGAAAACCGTTAAACACTTGGACGGACCGAAATAAAGACCTAAGACTGTTTGGTACCTCATAACTATCTTGTTCTCGAAAAATCCACGTACGTTCTCAATTAAGAAATATTGTCACGCTTGAAAAACATGCTGACATGCATTGTATGCTCATATTTTGCAAATTTTAGGTGGAACAAATATTTATTAGTATGTAGCAAAATATGCTCCAATATCTAAATACCCAATACTTTATATTTGTTAAGAAAGTAAAAACAAGTTTAAGTTCGTAAGTAAAGGTGAATTTTTCCAGTGCGTGGAACGAATTAAAATTCTAATATTCTAATTAAGTTTGTTAAACTTCGGTTAATATTTTGTGCGATAAGTTTACGGCTCTAATAAATATACAATGGTATAGCATTTTTACATTCTCACTTATCGATTAAGAAGCACTGGTCAGCAGGTATATTTTAAATATAATTTCAAAGTGTTTCGCAGCAGGCAGTGTAGCGAAGAACTATTGAATAATAATGGAGTGTATGTATAAAATATTTTAAGTTAAATATGTCACTCTGTGTCAAAAGAGCTAACGTGATTTACTTAAATCAACATAATACACCGGACGACGATAACACAGCGAAGTAGACTGTTTCATTTAAAGTCTTTGATAATGAATCTTATATATTATTAATAATATTTTATATATGTAATTATCAACAAAAATCTTACCTGGTTTTGCTGCAGAAACAACTTTTTTGCTCTGGTAAAGTGAATCAGCAAATTCGTTGATTACTGATTTCCAATCTTTATGTGAAGTTGCCATAAGTACGTTATCTTGTAGCAAACCGAACAGTAACAGCAACAACGAGATGGCATTCCACTGACTGCTTCGATTAATGGAGACGCTAAAAACTTTGCTCGAATACGAACAATTTATTTGGTTTTATCCGACCAATCGAAACATACGTTGCGACTGCAACCAATGTATAGAACTACGAAAATCTCATATCGATAAAAGTTCCGACGACAACATTACATAACTTAACTGGTTGAATGATCCGCGATCGCAATAAATATTCATTTAGGATTAAAAGAGGTTTTCCAACATGAAATTTGCATATGGTATTGACAGAAATTGGGAAAAAATGACAGTTTTAATAACATTATCAGCGGGGGAGTTAATGCGACAAAAGGTTTTAAAACAAAACGAACCGTTTTTTTAGCTGCGATCATTTGGAGAATCCCTTTATAGAAGTGTGCGACGAACTACAGTGTAGGTATTTCATAAGACTAAAAATCTGGTTGTTATTCGATAAAAACTAAACTTCCATTGATTTGGAACTGTTGCCATACTTTTTTACGCCATACACGGTTGACTCGTTGATTGGAATGTTTTTATTTGTCGTCCATTAAGCGGTAATTACACAAAAACCATTATTTTGGTGCACTAACTTGCCTTGCTTCATCACGGTAAAGGATTGGTCAGTTTTACGAGAGAAAACGAGAAGTC
Organism: Pteroeides caledonicum; assembly: GCA_026546875.1. Lineage (NCBI taxonomy): Eukaryota > Metazoa > Cnidaria > Anthozoa > Scleralcyonacea > Pennatulidae > Pteroeides > Pteroeides caledonicum. The sequence continues at coordinate 6,508 of JAOBAZ010175875.1, read as the reverse complement.
TCGTTTTCATAATTTTTATGCGAGAAAAATAGAAGTCTGGTTTTTAAACTCAGAAGCGACCCGGCCAGCAATACAGACAAACGTCCACAAAAACAGTATATTATTATATAGTATTATATATAGTATATTATGTATTTATACTAGTTAATAAAATAGTGGACGCCATGACCCATAAGAACCTAAGAAATATTAACTCTGTATGTCTGTACGATTTAACACGTTGTGTGTCCGTACAATTTATAAAACATGATGTATTATCCATTATAATGCTCTCTAAATAACTAAAGACATATTTTGTTGAACATTAAGAAATTTCGAGACTTCGCACCTCTCCAACGAAACAATTCATTTCCTGTTTTTATCTCCTGCCTTTTCAAATGTATGTTAACTTACATTGTTCTCACCCCTTGTAAATACCGCTCGCCACCTTAATCTGGTAATGGCTAATAGTCATTGATTACTTGATTATTAGACAACAGATAAAAGATCACTGATCATTACTATCTAAAAAATGGTCGCTTTGCAATTTTAACCACTGATCTTCAAATAACAGGATGGTACACCCTTAGGTCGCCAGCAGCCATAATTTGAGCAAAAAACCATAGTTATACTTCATATTTAGACTTGCAAGGTTTGCTGTTACGAGTAGGTAAAATTGCCGAAGTTTGCCAGGCGTAGTTTGGTACTCGTAACAGAAGTTTAGTTACTCGTCGCCATTAGTATCTCTCTGAGACAAACATGAGCTAAAGAGAAGTTAAACCATTGAGTTAAACACAGTTAAGAGATTTTAAACAACAAATGGATTTCTATTTGATAACGAGTCCCAGGCTTTCACCGAGTTTTGAGATCACGTGGTTTACAGTGCGCACGTCATTTTCGAGCTCACTTTCTGGGACTACAGGAGAAATTGGTGTGGCAGTGTGGTTCGCAATTGGCGTGATTTTCCACCTTCCCCCATTAACCCCTTCATTCTATAGTTATATTTGAGACCACATACCTCAACTATACAGCCTGCAATCTCCACTCTACCTGGATTCTCTGTTCCAACCTCGTACCCACGCTCCCTCTTAGAGAGCCTGGGTACGAGGTTGCCTCTGTTCCAGGTTAACAAAACGATTTGTCTAAAACGTTTGTGCACCTAAATAAAAATACACAAAAATTCGATTACAATATTATACAAAAAGAAGGGAGGAAATAAATTAATTTTACATTAATTACTAAAAACCTAGTCCTGCTATCTAAATATTGCCGTGTTCAACGACCGTTAAAACAATGAACTTCTGAAGAAATGAACAGTGAAAAGCATTTGAAGTTTGTATAGCACAACCAACTTGATATTATACAAGTTGGTTTCCCTACTTATACTAGGAGTTACTTTCGCAAAGACAATGCTGCCGAGGGAGACCCCTTAAACGCAAGATTCGCACGAGAAAATGAGATCGTTTGGAAACAAGCCCGAAGGGCGAGGTTTGTAGTCAAAAGATTGAAAAGAAAATCCAGACCAAGGTTGTTAGAGTAACAAGGAGTGTTAACGACATAGTTGACGGGGTTGCGAGGCTTTCTTTCTCTGGTGTACTCTGTCTCCGTAGTATTTAATATATTATCTTTCTTTGTTAGTTCCTCCGGGTAATAGCTAATTGACAGGCCATTTTTCGTTATTTTGTTTAATTTTACTCACAAATTGTTTCGCTTAGTTTGTGGTTTTCATGCGGGTCCGTACGCCAGGTCCATAGGGGAAATACGGACCGGCAAGTTAGCCAATCAGCGTTCAAATACGCGAGTTCGGACTCGCACGACATCTAATAATAAAGTTTAAAGGCAATATTCCACTACCGTAATATGGGTAAACCACGAAAAAGACAACATTTATTATCCTATTAGTGAACTTATAGTAATACTATAATAAAATACAACATCTACTACCCTAACATATGGGTAAACCAAAAAAAATATCACACTAAACTTTAAAGACAACATTTACTACCGTACCAGTAGACCTAGGGTAATATTATAGTAGAAGATAGTATACATTAACTACCCGAGAAGTAAAGCAACAAAAATGCTGTACAAAACTTTAAAGTCAAAAAACAAAATTCACTACTCAAAGTATAAACTAACAAAATTATACTACAACAAATTGCTATAATAATATTTACTAGCTTATAAATGAACAAATATAGAGTAAATAACCAGGCTAACTAAAAAGATTTTATATCTTGAATGGTATTGCCAGTATTTCTACATCTATCGTAAAATAATAATACGAGTTTTAGAGAAATGAAGAGGATTTAACACTGTTGATATTGGAGTATATACAATGTAAAAAACAATGACCGGCCCAACCGGCAATCGAACCCGTGGTCTCTGAATCAACAGATCGGTATGTTAATTCAGAGGCCACTGTTCGAGTCATCGTTTTTCTCATCGTATATACTGATTCAATAGTGTTTATATTCTTGATAGCTAGCTTACTGAAACATTTTCAGCATTTCTTAAGCGTGGAGGCCCATGGGTCAGCAACGACCACAACACAATAACCAAGAAAATAAATTATAGGAGACCACAAGCAATGAATAATTAACGAAGGATTGTCATGGCAATGCCAAGTATCTCACGAATGCAAACTAGGCAAACAGTGACGCAATAATAAAAACACTAGCGCCCACCTCTCTGCGCGGTAATTGTGGAGAAGCTATCCAAAGGTAAAACAAACTGCGATATTACGACAAATTCTCGTTGTTTCAGGGACAGGCCAGTGAGGTAAATCACTCACGACGTAATCGCTGATTGGTTGTAAGTTCAACTAAGGAAATGGTGTCAAAGCAGTGCGTAGCTTGCAACCATAAGGTAGGGAAATGATACACAACCTTGGTGGATATGTCATAGATGGATATAATAGGAAGTGTTTTATTACTGATCTACAGTTGCGATGTTGCATGTGTGTGTAAGATAGTCTTTATGGTGAGTATAGTTTCAAGTAGACAGGTTTAAACAAAAGAAGTCGTATTTGCGTAACATGACAACTGAAATACACAGGTAAAGTATTGAAATGGCAATAATGGAAAACAGTAAAGTAATTACACATGTAGTTGTATAAAACCCGTTCAAAATTGGACAAGTTCTTCATCTTAGAGATATAACAAGTGCGGGCAGCTGGCGCTCCTGTATGTACACTCTAAGCCAATTCAAATACAGAAAAAAACGAGCCGTTATCAGATGAAATTGATGTTATTAATTCTCTTTTAACTAACTTAGGTTTTGGCAGGTAAAGTTGAAACTACATCACATCACAAAATAATCTTATAGTTTCAAAGCAAAACAATGTCCTAGTTTTACAATATAGAACCTCCAACATTAACCTTGATTTCCGCCTCCTCCTCCTCCTCCTGTTCTTTTGGCTTCTGCGAACATGTACAACCGAAAGCAATGCGATGTATGTTCCAGAAATTTTTATTATTTAAACCAAGTGTATTAACGGAAATAAAACTTTTAAAGAAAAAGGCGCCAAATGTACATAGTAGTTTATTCTTGTTATAAATCAGAACAGATGTAATGTCGCGATATACAATAGGTAGTAAGGAGCACAGATATTATTCTATGGATAATGGGGGAACGTATTTAAGGAGAGTGGCTAGCAACCTAACAAATCACATAGTACTAATAGTTGTAGTGAACGTTGTTTTAATATTTGGACATTTATGATAAAAATACAATCAAAAATATCGTTCCTTCATGCCAACAATTTCACCAGAATCTCGTAACAATAGAAAAAATGTATTAACAATGAGGGTCTTTGAAATTTATTATAACAACCGCCTTTTCCTCCCTCAAAGTATGTTGCAATAATTCCGTAGAAACGTAGTAGGTACTTACAAGAATTCTCTTAAAAATATGATGTATTAAAGACAGCGACAGAATACAACTATCTCTCGAATCGAACCTAAATCCACAACAGCAGAATGGCGAATATATATTTTGTATTTTTACAATGAAGTCATTGTCGTCTTCGCCTCATCAAACCTGAACACCAGTTAGTCAAAAGCAAAGACTGACGAATGCGCGGCTTTATAAATTCGCCAAAATTTCTCCACTACAGTCATATTTTCTCTTGGAAACAATACAATGCGATGACACAACAGTTCGTCGGCGTTTGTTTGTGTTTCGGAATTTTAGATTTAAGACGAGAACTTTTTCGTCTGAAAGATAGACCGTTCTATTAGCTAAGACATGGTTACGTAATACGAGTCAGTTTCGAACGTAAATGGTAACGGAATCTTTCCATTCAATACAAGAAAGAATGAAAAGGTATTAGATTGTTTGACGAAGACAACCAACAGATATGGTTAGCGTAGATGGAAAGTGCTCCCCTGGAGTGGAAAATGAGAGTGAAGTAAAATAATTACCACCAAAGCCAGCGCTGCGGTCGATGCATTGATTAATCATAATTACGACTTCCCGACTTGCTGTGTTTTGAACAGCTCTGACGAAGCCAATGAACAAGACTGGGGCGAATATCATTCTTGAACCAAAGAGGGGTGGTTAGGCCCAGCCTAGGGTTTGTTTTGACTTAGTTCTTTTATGTCAATCGAATGCACACGTTTCGAAATATAACAAATGACATAAAGATCTCCATGACACCATTAAATGCAATGTTTACAATAATAATAATAATTGCAAAACATCTGAAAAGTATTTATAATTTGTCAGGAACATTTATATCTTCATCGTCTTCTATCTAACGTAAAACAAGTAAGACTTCTAAAACGTTTCACTGTAATCTATGAGTTATAATAAACCTCAAAACTTCCTCAAAAGAAAACTGCCTTGTCATTGTCCCTGTCAATAGCAATAACGTATTTCCTCAATAAATTAACCTGCAAGTTTTCACACCCGCAGCTTTCAGCCTGAGCCGCTTTAACTGACAGTCTGTACCAGCATCTCGCCGTTGTGCTTGAGTGGTAATCAACTATTTCCTACTTAATTATGCCTATGTAATAAAATAATTATGCAGGAATATTTGATCAGTCATATTCTTACCAGGTGGTTAAATTTTTCCTACTGACAATTTTAAAAGGTGTTTGGCTGAAATTCTTTCGTTTGGAATATTTTACTGCTTTTGTAATGGTCATAGTTTCTATTGTCTCTCTGAAAGAACATTTAAATAAATAAGTTTCGGTATCAAGTCTCACGTACCCATCCGGTTGGTCGACCGAAATGAGTAGCCATAGCAACTGGTCATGATATGGTAATTTACGTCAAGTATAAACCTCAAATGTCGAATGTGTCGCACGAAACGAAAATATAACGATCTAGTCTAAAACTACACCCGAGTGACAGACGAATGAAAGCAAATGAAGACGAAGACGGATGAGAGACGAATGAAGACGGGTGAGAGACGAATGAAGACGAGTGACAGACGAATGAAGACGGGTGAGAGACGAATAAAGACGGGTGAGAGACGAATAAAGACGAGTGAGAGACGAATGAAGACGGGTGAGAGACGAATAAAGACGAGTAAGAGACGAATGAAGTGTTATCTTAAAAATTTTAATAAGGGATTATAAACTTGTGGAAATGTACCCTAACCCCAACCTAACGATCTGCGTTCGTCTGTCACTCGTCTTCATTCGTCTGTTACTCGTCTTCATCCGTCTGTCACTCGTCTTCATTCGTCAGTCACTCACGAAACGAAAATATAACGATCTAGTCTAAAACTACACCCGAGTGACAGACGAATGAAAGCAAATGAAGACGAAGACGGATGAGAGACGAATGAAGACGGGTGAGAGACGAATGAAGACGAGTGACAGACGAATGAAGACGGGTGAGAGACGAATAAAGACGGGTGAGAGACGAATAAAGACGAGTGAGAGACGAATGAAGACGGGTGAGAGACGAATAAAGACGAGTAAGAGACGAATGAAGTGTTATCTTAAAAATTTTAATAAGGGATTATAAACTTGTGGAAATGTACCCTAACCCCAACCTAACGATCTGCGTTCGTCTGTCACTCGTCTTCATTCGTCTGTTACTCGTCTTCATCCGTCTGTCACTCGTCTTCATTCGTCAGTCACTCGGATTTTAGACTAGACAAAATATTACCAGTCTTTTGTTTACGATCAGTTACGTGCCGATATAAAAGACGCATTTGACGTAGACATTTGACCTTATAATATAAGACATCTTAGAACTGCGGACATATATGTTCCCATAACGAGGTTTCGTGCTAAACTGCAATTTCAAGTTTTAGCACGAAACTTCGTGTGGAGGCATTGTCCAGGGTTACCAGAGCCTCGTAATTGGCAAATGGCTTATTACCTCTATGTTAATAAAAGTAATTTCTAAACATAAGCATCTTTTCAAAAAATTAAGAGACGCAAACACGTCACATTAACCCATTTCCGCACGAAACCACCTGAGTATTTATATGTCACCTCCTGAAGTTTTGAGGAAATTAATTATTTGCATGAGCTAAATAACTGTTTTTAATTATTAAACTACTAGTATT
>JAOBAZ010175765.1:0-10482 GCA_026546875.1 Pteroeides caledonicum | reverse complement strand
GCCTGCCTGCCTGCCTGCCTGCCTGCCTGCCTGCCTGCCTGCCTGCCTGCCTGCCTGCCTGCCTGCCTGCCTGCCTGGCCGTCCGTCGGTCCGTCCGTCTGGCTGTCTGTAACTTTTTTAATTTTTAGGCATCAGTTTAACACTTGTGACAATTTTTCTCATAACCACTGCAGTAGTTGTAATGTGTGATTGTTCATTTGTTTGGGATTATGTCAAGGGGAAACTTGTCTATGGTGTGTAAGTATATTATGAGCCTTATTTATTTATATTCTTATTATTTATGATTATTAAATGCAGACTAATCTAAATGTACGCGAAATTCGACCAAATTAATTTGTTGGAAATGTTTGGCTTTTTTTCATGTGGATTTTCGGGCAACCCAAGGTACATTGATTTTTTACAAACATCTGGAGCCAAATGTTTAGACGGGAGCAATCAGCAATCGTCAAAATAGTCTTCCCTGGGAAAACTACTTGGCATCTATGAAGGGTTATTATCATTTTACTAGAGATAATCATTCTGACTGAGCAGCGAAATGTTTGTAAAAACTTTTGAACGATGGGAAGTTGCCCATCTAGGGCAATTAATGTTTGAGGCGAGGGGAATGTTACGAAACAGATCAGAGCATTCGACGCCCTCAGCTCTAAACTGTGAACATAGAAGGCTCGAGACGTGACAGGGCTTTATTTAAGAGATTGATTTGAGAGGTATCAACCCCCTGTGTAAACAGCAAGTAATATGAAATTAAAGTTAAAAAACTAGTATTCACGGTACAAGTAACATTTCTCCATGCTTGCAGAAAAAACAACGGAAGGGGATAAATTACCCCAGTGATATTCCTAGGAGGTGATTCATCCCCTCCTGTTTCTTTTTCTGTCAATATGTGAAAACGTTATTCGTACATATAATAAAAACACTTAAGTTTGATTTTATACTGCTTGTTGTTTCAGGGAATTAATGCCTCTCAAATCAATCTCTTAAAAAAGGCCCTGAGACGGGAAGCCAAACAATTTGGGGGTCTGGCTAGCACACCATTTTTATTTTGTTGGATGTTTTGAACGTTATATTGTGGTTGGTTGCGAAAAATTTATTGTTTTTCATGTTGTAGTTCGTTTTGGATGGTGGCAGTTCTTGTTTGGATATTATTAATGGTTTCATCGGTTACCTTGTTTCGTGATAAATCCTACGAAAAAAGTGTGATTGCATTAGAAAACAGGTTGGCGGTCCTTTTATTATAGTTAGTTGCTTGTGCTTTCCTGTATTTCATTTTAATACCAAGTGATCTCAAACTGTGAAAGGGCCTGGGACTAGTTATCAAATAGAAATTTTGGGTTAATTTTTTTCAATATTTCATTAACTGTATTAGATTTCTATTACAAATTTGTACCGGATATTAATTCCTCTGTACAAAACACAGTCCAAACACCTGGAATTCCGGTAAGATTCATTGACGAAAGATATATATAAAACCTACCTGCCTACCTATCCACCTACAGCCACCCACCTACCTATCCACCCACACCCACCTACCTCCACACCCCCACCTGCCTACCCACCTACCTACCTATCTACCTATCCACCCACCCACATCCACCTACCTACCTACCTACCCACCTACCTTCCTACCCACACTCACCTACCTACCCACCTATCCCCCCTCACACACACCCACCTACCTATCCACCTACACCCACCTACCTACCTACCCATCCACCTACCTACCTACCCACACCTACCTACCTACCTACCCACCCACCTACTCACCTACCTCCTACCTACCCACCCACACCCACCTATCCACCCGCAACCACCTACCTACCTACCTTTAATATGAATTTTTTTGTAATTATACATCCTCGTACCCATGGTCTTTATCTCCGTTAGCGGGAGCGGAGATAAGGACCCTGGGTACGAGGATGGTAATTATATTGCTCGACCGGTTTACTTATAACATTTGCAATGAAATATTCTTTATATTTTTAACTTTCCACAACAGGCTTACTCTCCCAGTCCCAAACACATTATTGAAATCGCGTTTGGTGTTTTTTTTAGGAATCTCTATTTGGTTTTTTCCTACTTCTTTTTCTTTCTTGCTCTTCCAATGGGTTTGTTTGCAGCAATTTTGCGAGTGCTTAAGGCGATGTTAATTGGATTTTTTATGCTCTCTCGAATTGATCGCAGTGTCTTTCCTGTAGGATTTCAACGTTTTGATAAAGGTGATTTTCTATTTTTGTTGTCTTATATAATTCTTAGTCTTATTTTTGTTTTCTTATATATTTTTGCACGATATTTTTTTGTCAAAACTTTTAATAATGGGTTTAAAATACGATGAATGTTTCATTGTTTAATATAAAAACTGAGTCATCCGCTCTGCAGCAATTTAAATACAGTATCAACCCTCTATTAACCGCTTAAAGTCCAATCACTCAGAATTCCAGTAGAGACTAGGAGGGGCATTAGCTGCACCGTACGTTATGCATGCGAGTGCATGTAATAGGCTGCACCGTCCACAAATCTCCACGCCGTGTTCCAGGGTGGTGAAAAGGTTTTAGAACTTCCAGTTTCACAAAACACAGAGAAAACCAATTGTCTTAATATCGCGGTAATATTTGTTAAGTTTATATTTGTAAAGAAATTAACATCTTCATTCATGGTTGGCCTCACCTACAATTTCCTATATCTCTATGCTATATTGGTACTAAACGTTACAGCCTTTTATGTAAATTTACTTACGCATTTCAGGTATTTAAATTGTGCTATATGTACTTTAAATTTTCTTTGAGTTTTTTTCGTTATTTTATGTAAATGACCGTTGAGCTGTGTGTTTTGTGGGCGCATGAGAAAGTGCGAAAAAGCAAGAACGAGCTGCAAAATTGGAGTTCAAATATTATAAATATATTATTTTTAACACATGCACAGCATTTTAAACATGCTATGGAGTTTTATACTCGGAAAATGTACTTCATCTTTTGTTCTTTATATAATTTTACTTGCACATGACAAGTGTGTAGTAGTGAAAGCCGAATGCTTACTAAAGATTTTTTGAAGTGTTTGCTCGATATTTTTTGGCGATTCACACAACCATTTCCCCATCCGATACTTAATGGTAGACCCCTAAAGACGTATAAACCAATTTAACTGAGGCTTTGTCCAAACATGCCTGTGTTATTTTGAAAACGGTGATTTTTTTCTCCGTATTTATAAAAATTTGTGTCCTCACGTAGTATTTTCGTATTTGATCGTTCACACCATACGTGAATACGATTCAAAAACGCTATATTTCACTAACTTAGCATGCGCGCGCGGTGCGCCTGCGCATCACTCAATGGCAGTGGTATTTGGATATTCCCTAGATAGCGTAATCGAAAACCTCCGTTTTCGTGCCCGAAATATCCGGGTGCGTGTGGACGGTAGCCGTATTCAGAGAAAATGTCCTTTTTCAAAAATATCCGGGTACGTGTGGACGGGGCCTAAAATTGTGGGTGGCAGTCATTTATACTGATCTGTGCGAGTGCGACACCCTGTTCACTAGCTAAACAGAGACTTTTGTAAAACGCTTATTTGGTATTTTGTTTTTAAAACAACAGCAGTTTTCTATTATACTACTAAACCAAGAATGCACTTGTTATAAAACTCTATTTGTTAATTAAATTGGTGCTATCTTGGCAAATCGTGAACGTTGTGCTTGTTCCGATTACAAGTTTGAAAACGTAATTGATTACAAACCATGACCAGTAAAAACAATTACCGTAAAGGTAAGTAGTATGCTAACTTAATTGAATTTTTACGCGATTTTCTTCTATTTTGTTTTTCATTCGTTTAACTCAGTCAATTGTTATGATTTATATTAAATAATTTATCTAGGCTTATTGATCTTTTTTAGGCTTTTCTGCCTACATTTCGTATCTTCATGTCCTAGCAGCTCACAGGAACCCTGTATTACGAGTTTTTTGTCAGGTCGTTACTGATGAAAGAAGTGAGTAGAGTTGGTCTTTTTGATATTTTAGTCTGTCTAATTTAGCTGCGTGTTTATTCCGCTAATTTACTTTATTGACACTTTGTTTACTATGTTTTTCTCCTCCATTTTGCTGCTCCGCTTTTACAGCTAGATATTTCTTTGTTTTACTTTTTTCTGGTTTGGTGTAACGGAGTGCTTTTGGAGTGCTTTGATCTCTTTGTTTTATCCTATCCTACCCTGCTCTGCCCTGGCTTGCTCTGCCTTGGTCTAACCTGCTTTACCCGGCCTTGTCCAACTCTGTTCTGCTCCGGGCAGTTCTTGTCTACTCGAATCCACACTTAGTCACATTCCGTTAATCTCCCAATCTAAATTTCAACTTTTTAATAGATTTTGCGCTTACAAAAGTACCCAGAGAAAGGAAAGCTAAGAGATGCCGCAACAAATGGTTTCTTGCAGTAACACTGTTACGTAACCCTCAGCTACAAGTGTTACGAAAACATGTTGTATTACCACCAAATGTAATGTTCATTAACACTGGCGATGTACCAATGGTCTTAGTTGACTCGTGAATCACTTGTGACCCTAGCACGAGATCATTGTATTGTATAACACTTCAAAATTGGCGTCACCCACACTTCATGTTATTTTTCACAATTGTTACCTATAATTTATTAATTGTAAAATAACAGTTATTGACAGTGGTCATTCAGTTCATATTTCATTGTTGAACTTTAACATTATATATTCTGTTTTCTAATCCGTTTGCTGTTTTTGCTTTACATTGAAACCACATACATATTAATTTTCTCTATGAACTATGTGTGATGTATTATAACAATAACATAAACATTTATTTTTGTTTTGCAGTTATTCAATAAATCAATACGTTTTGTTGTACTGTTGTTTTGTTTTATTCGTACATAAATGGCTCGTTTTATTTTTCTCGTTTCATTTTTCTCTTATCATTTCTTTATTAATCATATACGGGGCAAAATTGCTGAAACATAATTGGTTAATGACGAGGGCATTTTTAACTTGGGGCAAAATTACTTGAAGCTGATTGGCAGAGCGGGCGCACAGCGCAAGCTTTGGAATTGTGACAAAGTCACAAAACAAAACTGGAAAAACCTATCTGGCAAGATTTATGGCTTCTGGCTTTGCTTTTGCCGACAACGAAGCAATTCGCGAATTAAAGGCCGGGGGAAACAGAAATACAAGCACAAAAAATTTCTGTATTCAAAATTGGGCAGCCTGTAGAAACGTCTCTGAAACCTTGGAGACATCGAAGTTGCATAACTTGATAAAGTTCAATGCTGAAATACGAAAAATAAACGGTGAAGAAGTGTCTGTATTTAATTACTCATTACCATAACGGGTCTGATTAGAAGTAGTCTTACCTCGTTACTTAACATTAGGTATGATTAGTCACTAATCCTACCTAGTAAGGTTTGTGCGAAACGCTTGGTTTGATAAAAACGACCACACATCTGATTTTAAAAACACTTTACCTCATTGTTTAACAAGAAGGGGGTAATGGAGTAATGGTCCTTTGAATTGGCCTATTTTTATTATTCGTTCTTCGTGTCCGTTAAGCTGGTTATTTAGCGTGTTTCGATCTCGAAATGGATAGCTTTTCGATAAATTCACGACGCAGTTATTTTATTTTTCATGTCTCGTGATCGTTGAGTATAATTTTGCGTGGCTCGGGATTGGCACCCCCAATTACCCCCCTTTTAATAAACAATATCTACTACGAAGTTATATTCTATTTGGACTTAAAGCCTGCCGCACACTGGAGCTCCGGCTTAACTGATTGTCATTTTGGAGTATGAAATCGAATTCGTATTTTCGAACCCTATTCAACCAATCATACTAGATAACTGCTTATATAACTGATTGCTTAGCTTGATTTCATACTCCCAAATGACAATCAGTTAAGCACATAGCTCCAGTGTGCGGCAGGCCTAACGTTGTATAGAGCGTTTTCACATGACGTCACGGCGGCCATGTTGGTGTTCCAAAACAATAAAATAGCGGCCATGTTGGTGTCCTAAATTGATCCTTTGAGAATTCAGCTCTTTTGTTATTGAGAGATATCCTAGTGTTTTAGCAAGCACGCATGGATAAAATTTCGTCTCAGTCACTTGGGTATTTCAAGTTTCACACCGCCAAACACTACAGGTTTGCACTATGTTTTCCGGTTTTTCTCTACACGAAAGTACACAAGAAGTAATCGAGAGGAAGGAAATAAAAATCTCACTAGAAGGTTCGAGACGTCATAATGGTAAAGGCTGAAAAAACAAAGCTTCAATTTTGCAAATTGTAAAGCCTTATCAATTTTGGGAGGCGGTTAGCTTGTGGGAATTGAGGGAATTGCATGTGGGACCAATTTCAAAGAGCTAAACAGACGCCAAAGATGGTATAAGACGGGACGTGCTGCTCAGCGCTGCTGTCCTATATCACCTCAATGAACTTCACTTTAACCCTTTAAATTTCAGTGGCATATATATAGGCCATCAGCAAAACAAAAGAACAAAGGAGAGAACAAAGAAAGCACAATGGAAGAATAAAAGAAAAAGATTTTGTGCCTTAAAGGGTTAACCCGATTACCCAAGAAAACTGGCTTTATGCAAATTTGCAGTGATTGTTAGATTGTCAAAGACGGAGGACGTGACTGGCTTTCTAAAACATTTGTGCATTGAAAAAGTGAGCATTTTTAATGCGCGAGGGGTTTGGAATATCGGTAAAGTCCGGCGTCGAGTGTTTGAAATGACTTCTCAAAGAAGTCAATTTGACCCTGAGCATATGGGTAATGAAGCTCCATCTTATATCAAAAGTTGTTGATCACCCGGCACAAATGACATTCTATTACTAGTTGGTGTAAAATTTCAAATTCTTAGGCGTAACTAGCATAATGTCAAAACTGTCGGTGTGGCGATTTTACGGAATGCACCCTGCCAGCACTTTCGACTACCATTTTCTTTGACTACTGTCTACTAAATTAGCAAAAGCAATGGTATGCTAAATGTTAAAACAGGAACGAAACTTTGGCATTAGCAAATTTCAATTATTTGCAAGTTTGACATAAATTTGCTGATGATATTTATAATTTATACGAAATTATTAACTTTTTTTATATACAATAATTGAGGGAGCGTTAGTCACTATCACTATTCTCACTTTTTAAGGAAATTTCCTTAAATTATGCTGTTTCTATGGGGGGTGGTATTAGTTATAATGAGAAAATTATGCATTCTTTTCAAAAGTTCATTGTGGTCATATTTCTCAACATCCCTTCCCCCGTAGGAACAAACTTATGGAAATTAATTGTGAGAGCGCTGGTCACTATATTGTTAGTTACCCCAATAGCTACTTGGTTTCCCCAGTCTCTCGCAATATCACGTGACTTTCATGCATATAATTAAAATTGATGTAAATTATTACATGTATGTTGATACTTGATTATTTCCCTGTCCTTTTTGGTATGGAAAATTTGAATTAATGGATAAGCCGTTCGGGAGTTCTACAACGTCGACCTTATAGCTGTTTACATTTAAATAGACTGTAATCCTGTGACATTTCTTTATGGATGAACGTCTATAAGTATAAACAAACATCAGATCTAGAGTTTGTGCAAAGTGAAACCAAATTGATAATATATCTATATATATATATATACTAGTATTGTTTAAACCAACCCACTAAAATTTTAATTCAGGAGTTAAGGTAAGTTTTGTGATTTTTTACTGTCATCATGATCATACATACTTCTGTCATGATAATCTGGACAATATCCACGTAGACAGAACATTTAAGTTTTAATGTACAAAACAATAACTTCACAACAGCAGTCTCGGCAATTAATTTTATGTTAGTGTAGGAATACGGTCAAAATGAAAATACCATCAGTAATGACCAAAATGAATCCACAAAAGCTTGTTAGTCATTTGGAGTTTCAATTTGTCTTTGTCTTGTTGCGTCCTTGCATAGGAAATAGCGACTGTCATTATTTATCACTTCGTTGAATGGTATTTATCATTAAATTTCCTATCGATTCGATCAAACCTCGACTTATTCACTGGTATTTTATAGTTATGTACATGCATTTGTGTAACATTGTACAAATATACACGACTGTGGGTTAGGGTTAGGTTATATATTTGTAATGATTCAGAAGTACTTGAAGTACTTAAACATTGTATAATATATATTTGTACATTCATGTATGTACATTACTGTCCATAAAATGTTAAAGTTCCATAGAATGCTGTAGGGAACGTTTTTCCAATAACCATTCTCTCCTTAAATTTTATATTAGATTCAAAATAGATCAGAAATTGAAAATTACTCATGGTTTTAGTGCAACAAGTTGTTAACTATTTTACTACAAGTGCAAGTTTTTAAACTCCTAAACCTTTCAGATCTCAAAACTATGTGTCAACATAATACTGCCAGAGAAAAGCTAACAACAAACTACAAAAACAACTATTACATACATGTATATTAATATTATATCATTACCACTTTACTACTATAGGTTAGTGTTGTGTCTTGAGAGTTTCTAAGTACCTGTCTGTACTTTCTTCATGTAGTATTCCACATTATAATCATACACAGCCACAAACTTTGAACCTGCAGTTTAACAGCATTGAGCAATGTTGTGCTGCCAATTTTAACAATACTGAACAATATTGAACCATGTTGTTGAAACTGACTCACCTGTATGTAATTATAACATTGTTCAATATTGTTTTATAATTGTGAATAATATAGGCAGCACAACATTATTCAATCCAATTCATATCACTATTGCAACAACCTGATTGTTTTTAGCTGTCTATACAGCAAAATTACTGATATGTAATTACCGCACATGCTAATGATGAGGGCATTTTTTTTAATTCAAAACAAAATTACTTGAAGCTGATTGTTTGAGACATGCAGTATACTTGTAAAAGGTTACTAAATTCTATTTAACCCATTGCCCACACCATTCCCTGGGTAAGTAAAATTGTGCGGACGATAGCTACAGTAAAATCTGTTAAGGGTCTGTTTGTGGCCGGTGCTACAGCACATGGGTTAAACGAAAGTAGCTCTGTATATTAATTGATCTAAATAAAGTTTATCATGTACATACCAGTACATAGGTCTGCTTTTGTTGTTTTCATTTCTACAGCTTTTAAATAAATGTTTTACTTTTAATTTTTATAGCGGGCTACATATTTTCTTTGGTCAGTACAGTACAAATAAATTTTGCACTGTATATGATTGTGTGATAAGACAGTACCTCATAAAATTAAGGCTTAACCCATTCACTATCAGGGCAGCTGAAAGTGGCCACATTGGTACATTGTATTTTACCCTAACGCCAGACAATTTTACTTGTCAGCTGAGAAGCTCCTGATATAATTCAAACAACAATCAAGAAAAACATTTTTTATTCCATGTATAGCTCACTACATGTTGTTGCCACTGAGTAGCTTCCTTCTCGCTCTTTTACGCCCCCAGCATGCATGTACATTATCCCTAATGACCCCGAAGAATCATAGGTTAAGAGCTTCAGTGGTGAAATCTTTGGTATTTTACTCTGTCTAATGCAAAACAATTTGAATTTTCAGGGGAGAAGATTCAGTAATGAAAGGGTCCATTTGTGTTTTCAAGATTTTTTAATTAAATTACTCTTTGTCACTTTGTGACATGGGCAATATATTAAGTTACTTTGAAAACATGTATAAAATTAACCTTACTTTTACCCATTTGAGATTACAGTACCTATATTAACTGACCAGATTAAAAGGAATGAAATTTGTATATTCATATGTATAATATTGTGCAATGTAATTTTGAGTTGAATGATAGTTCTGGGGTTTTTTTTATAGAAAAATGCCATTATTTAGCTCAAGTAAGAAAAGCCCAGCTGAGTTGGCAAAGTCCTTAAATGATGCTTTGATGGTTATTAGTTCAGAACAACCAGGAAAAAAGGGTTATGACAAGGTTAGCTTAGCATTATACTTAAAGTTCTTAAGAAAAATGTTCTGTTCTGTACCAGCCTATCTTTATTAGTTGAACTCAGTACTGGCAAAGATTTTTAAAATAACAGTAAAATCCTTAGCGAAAGTAAAATCTGTTTAGTTATTGCCCAGTTCTAAACCTATGTTGCTGACAACAGGTTAACACAACCCCACCTCCTTCTCTGACTAAACTTTGCATATGTATACATTTGAAATTAAAATCATTGCATTAAATTTATAGTCATATATACTGTAGGTTTAATTTAGCAGTTGTATGCTTGATATTATATTTAGCATATATCCAAGGTGTGTTTTTTTATTTATAATTTATCAACATTGTAATTTCCATCCTCCTCTTCCCCAAAATAGTCCAAATCTGACAGCATGGCAACAACAAGAGCAATATGATTAGTGGTAATTGCCTAAAATCAAAAGATGTTGTTGTTGTTGTTGTTGTTGTTGTTGCTGTTGCTGTTGCTTTTGCTGTTGCTGTTGTTGTTGCTGCTGTTGTTG
>JAOBAZ010175654.1:0-10484 GCA_026546875.1 Pteroeides caledonicum | reverse complement strand
AATTTTCATTGCACGAGACTACCATAACAAATATTGTTTGCAAATAAATGCACAATGTAGCTAATCAGATTACTTTTTAAAGTGCAAAGTTGACGACTCACAAGGCAAAACAGCACAATGGTGGAAGTAAACACAGAATCAACTATCCGGTTACATATCCTGGGAAAATCTATCGGATCCGGATACTACCGGATACCGGAATCCGGTATCCTGGTCCGGTACATCCCTACTTCACTTATTAGGCTACACAGTTGGCTGAATCGAGCCTTCCAAAAATATATTTATTATATGACTACCAGTATGGTTCATCGGTCTATCCACTAAAATCAAGCATTGTGATTGGTTCCCGAATTTTTTATTGTTTTTAGTCGTATAATAAATAGTTTATTGACTGAGTTTGCTCAGTTCGTACAGGGGGATACTGGTCTTGTTCTTATTTTGCTTGTATGGACCAAGCCTTTAGGCAAGGTCCATACAAGCAAAATAAGAACTTGATCAGTATCTTCCTGCACAGCCCGAACAAGCTCAGTCAATACAACATATTTGGTGAAAAGTCATCATGCTATTCGTGATGTTAAATTGGTCATACTACTTTTTAATGAAGTACAGGATCAAAAATTTCTGGAATAAGTGAAATTATACAGTTTTTGTGTTCTTCTGATTGAGATAATAAAGTTATTCTTTTATATTCTCTTTAATTCTGTGATGTTTGTACTATAGGGGGATGCATTAACTACTCTTAACCATGCTCCAGATTGTTGTCCTCCTGAGCTGCCACTTAATCCACACTCTGGACATACCATTTTATTTCGGGTGAGTTATACGGGCCAGAAGTGTATGATGGGAAGACAAATTGGATCAATTGAAGACTTCAGACATAGAGTCACCAATTGAATTGCTTTAAAAGCACTATTCCAACTTTGAATATATGTTAATTATATATATTTATGTCTTTTTAGCCTTACGTGTGTTCCGACAAACCGCCACGACCATACCCAGATGTATATAGGTATAATTACTTACAAGATGTCATTTGTTGAACTAGGACGACAACTACGTAGGAATTAACGGTTCTGATTGCGTGCAGAACGCATAGTAGGACACGTTGTGAAACGCATTTCGAACGCGAACACGTTGGAAGAAATTTAGGGGACGCGTTCCGTGACAAACGCGTTTTTCGTTAGCCGGTTACTTCTGAGCATTACCGTACCTGCAACGATTGCAACGACTTCTTTAATGTGCCCGGTTGAACTGAGATGTACGTATGGGAAAGTTAAATAGTTTTTCTAAAATAGTGGTGAGTTCCTGGATGTCACAACACGCAAATTATTCCTACAGCTGTACTTAGTGCCTGGTGCGATTTGCTAATCTCTGTCTTCTCTCATCTTGCATTCTACCCCGCCTTCGGGGATTATATAACGAGAAAATGTAGTGGAAACGACTCGCACAAACACAATATTTACGTCAATTTTATCCTAGTTGATGGCTGTGAGCTTGTTGTCGGTTATTACGAGCTTGTCGGTTGTTGTCGGTTGTTAGTATGACCCTTCGAAGCCAACAAGTGTACTGGTAGTATTTTTAATGAAAAATAATTTTTTTGCTAGGGACTCCTGGGACCGCAATCATGTTCGTATGCCATGTTCAACTGAAAGCTTGTATCCTGTTAAGGTATTTCATTATCTATACCAACTTGAAAATTTCGCTTTTGCTGTTCAGAACTTATCACTTTAGCGGCGCGAGTTCTTCCAGTTGTTCAAAGGCTGGTTGGCGCTAACCTAATGTGTGTTTGAATCCATAGTTTTTGTTAAAAATTTACATCATAACACTTGAACCAATTTGCAACAGTTATGTTAAAAAGCAACGTTTCAACAAAGCAGGCTCCAATAATTTTGTTCTTAGTTTTTTACTAACTCCGGGTTAAGCTAAACAAGCTTTGAACAACAAGCCGCTAGTCTCCTCTCAACACAGAGTTAAATTTATTGAGAATACAGGGTATGTAGGACGGAACTATACCGTTGTGCACTGAGTCTTTATAAAAAGTCTTTGGTTTTATTAAACAATTCTCATTTCATTTCTAGAACGTCGAGAAGAAATTAGTTAGTCGATGGGAACTGATACGAAGCTCGTTGCTTCGTCCAATGACGTCGTCGTATGATCTAGAGGTATTGTCGACGTTACGAAATTCGAAATTTGCTGGGGTTGATGGCGCCGACTAACAGCTTGATAATTCTTTATAGTGTCCAAACAACAAAAATTCAATATTTATTTTTCTTATTTATTTAAAAGGTGAAAACAATAGTTTTTTGACAAAAAAGTTTAGAGTATGTGCCTGGTGTTTTGTGAAAATTTGACTTTTTCTCTTTCATACAGTGCCTCATTTAAAAATTACTTTTGTAATTTTTAATTTTGTAAATTTTTAATTTTGTAATTGCACTTTTTAATTGTTTGCTTTGGTAATTTTTTGAATGTTTATTCTCGAGGATTTTTTTTCACTGGTAAACCCCAATTATTATTGTCTTACCTGAAAGAGCTCCTAGAATTATAGAGTAAGTTTTTTTCTAGTTTCTCGTTTACTTTCTTGTTGTTGAGATATTTCAGTTAGGTTACGACGTGTAGTGCATGATAATTACGTCATTGGAGTAAACCTGCTGAGAATTTGTGTGTTAGTATGTTGGTATGCCATTGAAATACATCGTATTTCTTAAATTTTTACTTGGCAGTCATCGAGATGGTACATTTTCTGTATTGCTCATTATACATGAAAGTGTGACGTAGTCATGATGCACTTGGTAAACAAACTGAAATATTTCATCAACGAAGCAAGCTAACGAAACAATTGACTTTATACATGTAGTTTAACGAGTTCTTTCAGATAAAACAATAATTTTCGTGTCATAGGTACTTTAAGGAAGGTTTCCTACTTTTAAACGATGTTTTTCTTTTACAGGAAGCTATTCTCACTTACAATGCTCATTATGCCAAAAGATGGAATTTTAGGGCATTACATATATATCTGTTAGAGGTATGAGGCTTCGTGCTACAAACACGCGTGTTACGAAAAAGTTGGTCAACTCAACCATGTTCAAGTTGATCAACTCAATTATGTTCAAGCTGGTCAGCTCAACCATCTTGGAATTAATATACAGTACAACTCTACCTTCTAAAAAAATAAAATTAGTGTTGCAAATAATTACTTAAAATCAAACTAATTTTTAAAAATAATTTAGGAAATGACTGCGGAGGAGCACAAGGAATTTTTCAGTGTTACCTTGTCATCAATAATTCAATTGGCTCTCAAGTTACCAGACATCTGTACACAGGTAAGGGTGATGTTTGTTGTCATGGTTACATGGTTATTGTATTGTCATATAGTTGTGACTATGGACTCATGGAGTCTAGTCACGGTCATGGACTTATTATGGTCATGGCCTTATTATGGTCATGGACTTATTATGGTCATGGCCTTATTATGGTCATGGACTTATTATGGTCATGGCCTTATTATGGTCATGGCCTTATTATGGTCATGGCCTTATTATGGTCATGGACTTATTATGGTCATGTCCATTTACCCATGGTCATGGACTTTGTAAGTCATGGTCGCTTGAAGTTATGGATCCGTGGAGTTATGGTCACGTGATCATGGATTCATAGATGACACATGGAGTCACGGTCATGGACTCATGGAGTCATGATCATGAACTCATGGAGTCATGGTCGCTTGGAGTTGGATGGTCATGGATCTATGGAGTCATGATCACATGATCATGGATTCATATAGTCATGGTCATTGACGCATGGAGTCATGGTCATGAACTCATGGAGTTATGGTCATGGTCGCTTGGAGTCATGGCCTCATGGAGTCATGGTCGCTTGGAGTCACGATCAAGGACTCATGGAGTCATGGCCACATGGTCATAGACTCATGGAGTCATGGTCATAGACGCATGGAGTCATGGCCGTGGATTCATGGAGTCGTGGTCATGGCCGCATAGAGCCATGGTCAATGGACTCATAGACTCATCATCAAGGGATTCATAGAGCCATGGTCATCCACCCAAGGCCATATTTTCTTAATGTTGTTTCTATGATTTTCAGGCTATTCCTTTACTTAAAAGACAGAAAGAACATATTGTTACCTTATCACAACAGCAGGTACAGTGGAATATTAACAAATGTCGAATGAATAACTTGGAACCAAACCTCCTCAAATTCATCATCATTCCCTGTCTTCTCTAGGCGTCTTCTCTTTTAGCCAATGCCTTCCTGTGCACATACCCACGTCGGAATGGTGTGAGGTTGCATTCGGAGCACGAATTTGGTAACTACCCAGAAATAAACTTTAGTAGGTACGAGGAGACCAATTTTAACTTTTAGATTTTGGAAGTTTGGGGACGTGCCGCCAGTTTATTACGCCATCGATTGCGATTGTAAGTCGGTCGATTACCTAGCGACGTAGGAACGGCGTAGAGATCGGGGGCGGGAAATCCCACGACGCGCGACCATGGTTGGTACCGAGAGGGAAATTTTAAGAATTAGATGGTCGGAAATTAGATCGTCGGACATTTTGATAGTCTTTTACCCTTCTTTCATGAGGTAAAATGATATTCGATTTGTAATAATTCTAGTTTCGAATTGAAATATTTCGCTGTAATGACGATAAATCAAATAATTACTGGTGTATGTTGATATATATTGGTGGTGGCTGAAGATATTGTGCTTCCCCTTACAAAATATTGGGAGGCACAGCTCACACGTTTCCTGCGATTACTGATTATCTAAAAAGTGATCGTTGATTTTTTTATACTTTTAAGTGCATCGTAGATCTTTTTAGAATTTCTACGATTTTTTCTACGAATTTTAGAATTTTTGCGATTTTTTCCAGTAATTTCTTTTTATCGAATTGTTTCAGATTATTCCAAGGAGACAATCGTGCACATCCCAGTAAACTTCAAAAACTGAAATGTATTCTACATTATTTTAAGAGAGTTACAGAACAACGTACGGTTTGTATACTTATGAAAGATGGTCTTTATTTTGTAATAAGAAAATCTATTTTCACCAATAAGTTCACACGACAATGGGGGACGTATTTTCAAGTGTGTTTCAAAAGTATGGCACCCAATTGGAAAATTCAAACATGTATTCTGAACTTTAAAGGGGAATCAGCAACAAAATTTCTGCTTGTATTTTTTATTTTAATTCAAATATCTTACAAAATGGTTTATAATAGCCTTTTAGACGTTTTTCATACTTGTTTGGATCTTGAAATATTTTGATCAAGATGTTGTCCGCCATCTTGATTATAATTTTATCTATTTATGTGACGTCACAAGCTAGTGAAGACTACTTCAATAAGTTGTACATGACACAGTTGTAAAGAGGGAGTATTTGAAAAGTTGTTGTTGAAGGTCAAAGTTCGAGTCCTTGCAAATGCCCTACTTTGACCAACATTGACGTGTAATTCTTAAAAGTAAAAATATTGCGTGACCAAAACTTGTGACGTTTTTTCATATCCGTGAATATTTAAGATGGCGGACCGCGTGTTACTTTTGATCAAAATATCTCAAGAGTTAAACAAGATATAAGAAAACTGTAAAGTACATTACATGTCGTTTTAAAAAGTCTTTCTAGAAAGAGACAAATATATGAGAAACGAAATCTTTGTTCCACATACTCTTTGAATACGATTATTGACAAATAATAATAACATGGTCATGTTTTTGATTTTAGCGCCTTGTGGTACAATTTCCTTCAAGAGGCAAGTTCTACAACCAGATGAAACCCCAAAATGGCATTGGTAAGAAGAAACGTGCACGAACACGGCGCACTGCTTTCAAAAGCACCAACCTTAACAGTCCGGGTGATCTGAGGCACAGCAAAGGGACTGGGACTAGCAACAAAATAGAAATCCAATTTCGTACTTTCAATCACTTGTGACTGTCGTCATTATGACGTCATGTTTGTTACCAGGCAGACGGACATTCGTCATCTCACGTCCATATTTTTAAGTACCAAATTAGTTCACTTCACATCATGTTTTACAAAAACAAACAGCACCATGATAATCAGTGAACACAGTTTTGTACGATGCAGCGATAAAGACAAGTAGGAAAATTTTATATACACGCTTTAATTATGGTTTCTTGTCAGTTGCAGTTCAACAATGTGTCGTTTACATGTATCAAGTGATGGCACCATAGAAGATGATGCACCTGGTTTCTTGCAGGTTAGTACGCACCGAGAAATCTTACAAGACGCAGCCGAATGCTTTCGCAACAAGCTTGGCGCAAGCTGGTTATCACGTTGTAACAAGGTTGTTAGTTCATCAAGCCGCTACAGGTTTGTGGGTATCCAGTTGTTAACAAGTTGATGGCTACGGGATGATATCAAGTTATTAGAACAACTTGTAACAAGGTTGCTAGTTCATCAAATTGCTACAGGCTTGTGGATATCAAGTTGTTAACAAGTTGATGGCTGCGGGATGATATCAAGTTGTTAGAACAACTTGTAACAAGGTTGCTAGTTCATCAAATTGCTACAGGCTTGTGGATATCAAGTTGTTAACAAGTTGATGGCTGCGAAATGATATCAAGTTGTTAGAACTACTTGTAACAAGGTTGCAGGATTAAACAACTGTGTACCCGTTCCGGAACGCGTTCCAAAACGCATCCAGATGGCGTTTTGGGGCACGTCTCCCGAATTTCTCATGTTAGAAACCGTTGCTTCGACGGCAGCTTCCAAAGAGAGTTCGTGGAACTGCCTTTCAAAGTTATATTCGAAGTGGTGTGGAAATAAGCTACACATTTTATGTTTTTATAGGTGGATTTCGCGAACGAATTTGTCGGTGGTGGAGTGCTTGGGGAGGTAAGTTTTTACAATTTTTTTATTTTTCAGATTACTATACAAGCTTTGGCCACAATTAAAATATTTTAATGACCCATCCGGACTGATGGACCGACGGATCGGGAAAGTTGAACTTGGTTCAGCCTTCTCGATAATGTAACTTTAAAATGGTTGAATTTCCTGGTTTATAAAATTATTCGACAACCGCGGTGCATCACGGTAAATGCATTTTGGTCTTTAACCCTTTTCCGCCGGTAGTGGTCGCAAACGACCCCAGTCAGTACAATGCATAAACAATACGACAAAAGCCAAAACAAAAGCAAGGACAAAGAGATAACAATGAACAAAAGAAAATAAAAATTAGGCGTCTAAGGGTTAATACATCGACATTCTAGCTGATCTGACCGTGAGCAAAAGGCTTGGAACTAGCAAGAGAATAGATATCCGTTTTGCTGTTTTTAATCACTTATATATTTGCTTTTCCTTGATGAAACTCACTGAAACTTATGTAATTATGTTTAATAAACAAAATTATAACTCTGTCATAAATTTGGGAACAAAGTAAAATATATTTTAAAAGAAATTTAGCTGTTTTGATCGAGAAATGGATTTCTATTTGACAGTTAATGCCAGTCCTTCTCTGTGTTTTCAGATCATCTGGTTTGTTAGACAGGTTTTAATTGACTGGTCCCTATATTCTACTAAAAAATAATTACTGCCCTCAGTTGTTCCTATTACAATTAAAAATACCCCTACGTTTCCCTTGAGTAATGGCAAGTAGAAAATGAAAGTAAGAAAATGCTTTTGTCACTGCAGGGATGTGTCCAAGAAGAAATCCGTTTTGCTATTTGTCCTGAGATGATTCTGTCTCGACTTTTTACAGAACGACTGG
The DNA here is from genome assembly GCA_026546875.1 of Pteroeides caledonicum. NCBI lineage: Eukaryota > Metazoa > Cnidaria > Anthozoa > Scleralcyonacea > Pennatulidae > Pteroeides > Pteroeides caledonicum. The sequence goes on along the minus strand of JAOBAZ010175654.1, from coordinate 2,746 downwards.
AAGAAAACGAGTGTTTGATTATTACTGGTTAGTTAATTCTATGAGACGAGAGACGATATGCCCTGCGCAATGATTGCAGCAAATTTGAGTAATTTGTGTGTGTGTGTGTTGTAGGTGCTGAAAGGTTCAGTAATTATACAGGGTACTCAGATACGTTTCGATGGACTGGTAATAATATCGACAGAACGCCAAGGTATATGAATTTTGTCAACAGAAGAATTAATAAGTTGTCAAACAATGACACTGCCTGGCAAAACTTTAAAAGAAATGATAACATATTTTTTTATTTAATTATGCACAGAAGCGAAAGTGGATAGTGTGAACGAGAAGACCCAACCGGGACCAGATTCAAGAAATCCAACTACAGGGCCCTCTGGCTGGGAATCGAATTTACGTCGTCTGGAATTGTACACACAGGTTGCGGGTTCAATTTCCAGCCGGAATTCGACTGGTCTCAGTTGGGTCTAAAAGTATACCAATTCAGCACTCATTCATTTGAGTGTTAATGCCACAATAGTACATTGAAAGTGGATAGTGTTGGATATCTACTGTGTCGCGTAGGGGTAGGTATCTGCCACTATTTACCGACACTGAGATGAATGATTGTTGTAGCATATACCATTTAAACTATTATTATACTTCATTTATTCATTTTCACCTCCCATCACCAATACAAACCGGGAAGCCATTTTGTTTTGTTTGAAACAGGAAATAGTGTTGCGAGATATTCTCAGCTAGAGTAACCAATTAAAATGCTTAAAACTTATTATTCCGATTTTGGGTGTATGCGAAAACTATTTAGTAGTTTACCGTTTTAATATCTCTTTTTGTTTTCGAATTATTTTACTTCAAAGCTTACTCACCATGACCTCAAGTCATTTCTTTTTAAGGCTGACAGATTTAAACCCTTTATCTTTTGTTCCCAGGAGTTTTGCCGGGGGGGGGGGGGTACTGGGTAAAATCAGTCCCTTCTGATCCCTATGTTGCTGGGTTGCTCATCCGGACAAACATTCCTACCAAAGTGACCTCCATGGAAACGTTTAATTTTATATCTCACTATGAAAATTAAATACAGCCAACAAACTACTGTTGAGAAAGCTTTGGAAAATGTTATAACTTTATTGTATTTGACGTTAATCTCTCAAATGTTTATCTGAAATGTACCTCTCTTCTTTCAGAGACAGTTGGGGTCGCCTACACACTGAAGTTGTTGCGATCGATGCCAAACCTTACTCGAGATATTCAGAACAGTTTTCACCACATAATTTGAAACGAGATTTAGAGAAGGTAGCCACGACGTCCAGTTAAATAGTTTGATAAAATCGTTTTAACACTGCAATCTCTTACAGGCATTTTGTGGGTTTTTGTCAAGTGGAATAGCGCTGGAAAATATGCCAGCCGTAGCAACAGGTATGAACAGAACATTTTAGTGAAGTTTGAAGGGTTAGTTTTATTTTGTTTTATTGCAGTGACAAAGAACATAGTAAGAAATACTTGTGGTGAGGTTGGAGATGTTTGGGACGTTGTCTAGACGTGGTTGAAATATAGTTGCAACATGGTTGGAAGATGGTTGGGGTGTGGTTACCACGTAGTTGTCACTGGGCGAGACATGGTTGGGACGTGGTTGAGACATGTTGGGACATGGTTGGGAGGTGGCTGAGACATGGTTGGGATAGGGTTGAGGCCTGGTTGAGATATGGTTGAGACATGGTTGGGAGATGGTTGAGACATGTTGAGACATGGTTAGGAGGTGACATGGCTGGGATAGGATCGAGGCCTGGTTGAGATATGGTTGAGACATGGTTGGGAGGTGGTCAGGACAGGATTGGAATATGGTTAAGACATGGTTGGATATAACTGAAACATGGTTGGGAGGTGGTTAAGACGTGATTGGGATATGGTTGACATGGTTGGGAGGTGGTTAAGACATGGTTGGGATATGGTTGAGACCTGGCTGGGAGGTGGTTAGTACAGGATTGGGACATGGTTAAGACATGGTTAGAAATATACGTTGGAATATAGTTGTGACATAGTTGGAATACGGTTGGGGTGTGCTTGGAAAATGGTTGGGACGTGGTTTTGCCATGTTTACGACATGGTTAAAACATTGTTACAAAACGTAGTAGATGCATCGTGGTTGCAATATGTTTACAGAGTTTTTTTGTTTGTTCCCACATCAAATATTTTCATTTTGTTGTTTCTCAGGAAAATGGGGCTGTGGTGCTTTCAATGGTGACCCTGAACTAAAAAGTACGATCTTTTTTTACTTAACTAAGATATGCTGTGTGTATATTGTATTTCACATGCCGTATCCTCAAGCAACCGTAAAGCAACCTATGTTGACAACAGCGTGGCCGATGTGTTTGATAGCTGAACAAGCATTAGTATTTCTTAATTTTCTAGGTTTAATTCAAATCATGGCATCAAGTGCCAGCGGTCGTGATTTAGTCTACTTTACCTTCAACGATAAGGTATGGTCATATCTTACAAGTTTATTGTCTATGTATAATTAGTATACATTCAGTTTATTACAAACCCTGTGTTCTGATTAGCTACTCAACCGTTGTCTATTCTGTGATAGACAACGGTTGGGGAAAATGTCAACAAACCAGACTCAACAAAAATTAACATTTTCATTAGTTTACATAAGAAAAAATGTATTTTTTATTGTGTGGAACTGAATGTATACTAAAACAATTAGACAACTCGTCCTTGTTGTCTATGAGCGATAGTCAACTCGGGCTGC
>JAOBAZ010175543.1:0-10486 GCA_026546875.1 Pteroeides caledonicum | reverse complement strand
ATTGGTTGTTTGGCCAAGAAAACAATGTGCACGTGATGAGGAAGGACCCTAAACTTGCATAAACCTGGACAATAACAGATAATGAGTTCCATTGAATTTGATTAAGCTTCCAAACCATGTTCTCCAACAACTATGAACTAGGCTGCAGCTGTAAAAATTGCTGCCAAATATTTACCAAGTGCAGTTCCTAGATTTCTTTTGTTCTGAGAAATTAGAGGCCAAACACAATAAACCTGAAAGCTGTGCTAAATATAACACAAGTGGTTTAAATGAGTATAAACCACAGTTTTAATTCAGAAAAAGTTCTTGGCAAAGTTGATGGGAAAGTTTGGCCAATTAATTTAATATCTACGTGGGTCCTCTTTGTTATGAGCAGAACTGATTGCGCAGAACAAAGTTCATTTGACCTTTAAATTATTATTGTTTTGTCGGCTCATTCTCGTATGGTTGTCGGCAAGACTTCGTAAGTAAATATTTGCCGACTTGACAAAATTAATTTGACAACACGTATAAAAAGTAAAAATATTTGAGGTCGTAATGTCAAGAGTTGACGAAATTTTACGACAGATTGGAGACTTTGGGAAATTCCAGCAACGTATCTACGTTTTGTTAAGTGTTTTGACAACGTTTCAATGCTGCCAAATTTTTTTATTGGTATTTTTAGCTGATATGCCTGACTGGGAATGCTCAGAAAAGGAGAGTATCTTTCTCGATGTAAAAACTAAACAAAAAGGTCGTCCATGTTATCAAAATGGCTCTGTTTGCCAAGATATACGTTTTAAAACTGAATACTCCTCAATAACGACAGAATGGAAACTGATTTGCAACCAAGAATACAAGACCAACCTTGCTCAAGCGATCACCATGTCTGGCCGTTTTGCTGGAGCTATTGCCTTCGGTGGTATGGCTGATAAATACGGACGAAAATTTGCCATTATATTTATCCAGGCTCTGGTAGCACTGGTTTGTTTTGGCAGCGCACTTGCTCAAAGTTATACTCAGTTTGTTGTGTTACGGTTTTTAAGCACTGCCACGTTGACAGGAAGCAAAACAACAATTTTTGTTCTCTTGTCCGAAGTTATAGGACCAGGTTTACGAGGTAAGGTTTGTGTAGGTAGATGAGGGGGTAACTGGGAATGTTGGTGTGAGAATGTAGGTCAATAACGGGCTAAATGAGAATATAGATCAGGATCAGGCTAGAGGGTAATTAGGTGGGGTAGACCCATAGTTAATGATGGGGGGTAAGTATGAGAGTAGGGGGGGGGTGATGAGTTTGGATAAAATAATGAATTTTAAGTCAAAAAAACAAAACTGTGATGTAATTTTGAGATTTTTCATCCTGTGTTTCATAATGGAGATAATCATGTTTTCATTCACATACTATAGTGAGACTCAAAGGACATCACAAATTACATAATGTCTTTTCAGATATTTGGTAGTACTGTATGAACTGCATCTGCACAACACAATTATATTGGCAAATGTGCATGCACTTAATGATAACCTATTTGTTATCATAGTCCATTTTATATTGTAATAGTTGCAGACAATGTATTATTGTTAATTTCATATTGTTATAGCAACTGATAACACACTGTTATTACATTTAAGTCATACTGTGTGAAAGAATAAATGATTATGCCATATCCAGGAAGAACAAGATAAAAAAGTCTGTGAAATAACCTCATTAACAGTTTTTAATTTTCAAAGAAAGTAAATGAGGATGTTGTATACGTGGTATTGAAATATGAACTGTGTTTATCAAAAGATTAATTAGCATACCGGTATATGCAGGTGTGGATTTTCACCTATCTGACCAGTTGTGATATTCATGAAGTGAAACAAAAGATGATATATGTGCAGGTGATGTATTGTGCATTTTCACACAACCAGTTGTGATTATCATATCTGAATAAAATAGAGTTAATTTCCCAAATTGGGAGTTCTCCAACATGGTTAGTTTTATGTCTTGGGAAGACAATTAAGTAATATGTAATCAGCAGTAGGTCATAGCACAATTTTCTCAGAAGTTTAATTTTTTCAAAAATTTAACCTTTGCTGTTGAGGGTTGGGATTAGTGTTGGTGCTGACTCAATGCCCACTTTTTCAAAATTCAGACATAACTGTATGTTAACCCATTGCCTGTGGGGGTTTGACTGGTTAAAGTTGTGTGGTATTAGCCAGAGTAAAATATGTTAAGTGGCCATTTGTGGCCACTTAACATGAGTTCATGCCAACATGAGTTAAAGGGATAGTCTCAGAACATTTGCTTATTAACCCATTGTTGGACCATTTAATGGTCCAACAATGGGTTAATAACCCCAGATTAACCCAGAGTTACCTTCGGGCAAGTAAAAACATCTTGTGTTAGCTAGAGTAAAGTCTTTTAACCCATGTGCCACAAATGGCCGCTTGACATATTTTACTCTGGCTAACTGTTTGCATTTTTTAATTCTAGTTGAATTTTAGAAAAATGGACTGCAGTAAGAAGTATTTCATACTGTTTCCGTATAAATACCCACTGCCAGGTAATATATCTGCTGACTCAACTTTCATTTTAATTGTGGCTGGTCAAAGTCTTTTAACCCATGCCACTGATATACCTGCCACAAATGGCCACTTAACAGATTTTAGTCTGGCTAGCCACAGACCCCTGAAGGCAATGGGAGTAGTGGCTTGCGGCCAGCACCTGGGGGGTGTCTTGCAGCCAGCACCATGACATATAGTTACTTACTTTATGTGATCTCCAGGTGTAATGCCAGTTACAATATAAAGTATGTTAAGTTTATATACTATGGGTATACAGCACTGATTTTTTCTTTTTCAGACCATCTTCTCACAGCTTTCCATGGTTTTTATGCAAGTGGATTTGTTGTTTTGGCATTGTTAGCTTATTTCATTTGTGATTGGAGATCCCTTACTTTGGTCATTTCGCTGCCATTTCTTATTTTTTCTTTATTCCAATGGAGATTAGTTTGTGAATCACCTCAATGGCTTCTTGAAAATGGCAGGGTACAAGAAGGAAAGGAGGTCTTGAAAGCCATGGCAAAAGGAAATGGAGTGGAAATACCTGAAGAGTACTTTGAGAAACTGTCTGAAAACCAACCAAAGAAAAAGTTGGAAGATTCTAAAAATTTTTTGAGCATTTTTACAACAGAAGGTAATTTAATGAAGATAAGTGTTTTGGCTGTTGCATGGCTACTTATAGCTTTGCTCTATTCTGGTCTTTCGTTTGCATCTAAAACCACTGGTGGAAACAAATATATCACTTTCAGCTTATCTGGTTTAGTTGAAATTCCCTCTCTTATATTAAGCACTTTTCTCATCAAGTCTGGTAGAAAAAAGCCACTAGTCAACTTAGCTGGTACTGCTGCAATAGCATGTTTTGTGTGTGCTTGGTTCAATGGAAGTGGTCCACAACCTAGTTATCTTGTAACACTCTCAGCCATGATTGGAAAGTCTGGTATTGCAGCATCAGATAGTATCATATATTTATTCTCTGCTGAAATGTTTCCTGCAAAAGTACGCAGTCTTTCAATGAGCATTTTTTCAACAATGGCGAGAGTGGGAGGTATTTTTGCCCCACTTGTTGTCAGTCTTGAACTGTATGACAAGAGGTTACCAATGTTTGTGTTTGGTGTGGCTGCAATGTGTTTTGGTTTGTTTGTGCAGCTCCTACCAGAAACATTGCATGTAATCAAACGAGAAGAACTGCAAGACCCTAAAAACGATTAGATCCTGTAGGACACTTGAAACCTTCAATGCAATGTAGTTCTTGTAAAAAAATATTGCATCAATACTACCAATACCACAACTATTTGTTTTCATAATTTATTGAATGTTTGATGATCAATAGATGATCTTTCTTCACTACAATATAAATTCAATTATTTATTTAATGTTTTACACTGTTGTAGTCTATGCTACTACAGTACTTCCCAATAAATAATCTTACACCATATAAACTAACAAACAATTATAATAATAATAATACAATAATACTGTAATAATAATTATTACAATCCACAAAAATTGTGATATCCATGTTAATGGAAAATAAAAGAAAAGTATTTTCCAATATATTGTTCATACATTATTTTGTGATACTTGGCCATTACTTGTGCTTAATGTATAGTTTGATAAGAAATATACCTCCAAAATGTTTTCAAAATAAAGTATAAAAACTCTTGTGAATGGCAAAGCAGATCTAAAAATTTTAAAAACTATAATATTGCCATATTACTGTAAAGTAGAGATGAATTATCATCTGTAGAACTGAGAAACAGGAAGGGAATCAAGTTACAGTATAAAGCTTAGGATATTTTAACCTATTGACAGAGGAGGGTGCCTTGACAATTTAAGTCACCTGCTGTTAGAGTAAAATCGGCTAAGTGGCAGGTTATGACTGGTGTTGCCGTCAATTGGTTAACTAATATGGCCAGATACCTGGTAATATTAGTCAATGGGTTAACTACCATCTGGCTAAATACCATCAATGGCTAAAGCCATTAATGGTATTTGGCATTTGTGGTCAGCATCACGTAGCATGGGTTTAACAGAAAGATGAATTTGTCTTTTTTATAATATTAGTTCAACAATAAAGATTTAATGAAAATTGAAAAAAGAGACTGCTGTGAGAAGCTAACTGTGAAGCAAAGAAAATGGAAACAATGGCTATTAACCCTTAAATATTTTAAATGTTATTTATAACTGTTTCCTTGACAGAAATCATATAGGAGTACAAAAAAATCTCACAATACTGTATTTGTGTATAAATATTCCAGCAAGGGTCATTTCTCAGAATAAAATCTTGTAGTTGTCAAACATCTTCCAATGTTGTTTTGTTTATTTTTCTAAGTAATGTACAATTGCTTCATAAGTCAGAAACAGAATGACAGTGTTAGGAACTTGGCGAAGTAAATGAGTCCACAAGCCACCATAAAACCCTATCCATCCTTCTTCGTTCCAAATCTTTACTGCTGTCTGCCTGATTGAATGGTACCTCATACTTCCTAGCACTTCATTGGATTGCTGTCTCAACCTCGTCCGCAATACTTCATGAGGATAACCAATAATTGCAGCAGTTGACTTGGAAGCTGATGAAGCAAGCAAGAAAGTTGATATATAAAATGACTCACTTGTGTCCCTATTGTAGAACCTACTAATTTTAAGTTTTAGTTGTTCATAGATTAAAAAATTAATAACAGTTTCAACAATTCCCAAATATGATGCTGATAAACCACAATAAAATTTCTTCCATCCTTCATTTACATATACATTACGTATAGTCCTTAAGATATTTCTCTTGTATCCTTCACATTTGGAATTCTCTAACTGTAACCTGGTCTTTAAAAACCATATTGGATTCGTCGCAGTACATGTTGTAAATCCAGCCACAAAAGAGGAACCTATAGGGACGAGTGGACTCTCAGCAGGAATATTCATTTTTGAAGTAAAAAACATTTTACTATTAGAATACATGGCAAAATAAATGGCCCTGGATGGCGCTGTACCAATTAAATGAAGCTCTACTCCGCGGAAAAGCGACTGCCATCCCTCAGATTTGATCATGAAGCGCATATAGGACATGACAGCACTAAAAGGCTTTGATGTTGCATTGCTGTATGTAGTGTGATTGGGGCCAGCACCTGCCATATTGACGCCATAATTTACTTTGTGTAAACTAAATCCAGACGACTGTAATCTGGTCTTAATAACGTCAAACGGTGAAGTTAACACAGCACCAACAGCTCCTCCTACTCCACCTGCGAACAAGTGAGTAAAGGTTGAAAATTTCTTCGTCTTTTTCGGCGCCATACCCACTATCCTCCCACCATCAGAACCTTCGTCACTGGCCTTCCTCAACGAAATGAACCCCACGCGTGGCCTACTTTGATACACGAAATTCAGGGGGGATTCTCGCGCTCGTGACCACTTAGGGGGGCGGGAAAAAGAATGGCGATTACAAGAAATAACAAAGATATACTCTCTGCAATTTTTTGGATTAATTTGTTGTCTTTCGTAATAAGTTGAATATTATTATGTCGGGTAAGTAAATAGGAGAGGGTATTTGTGAAGTTATAAACCGAAATTTCTACTTGGGTTCTTTTCAGAGGTATTTTTATCTAGTTACGTTGGAGAGGTATTTAAATCTTGGCTAGTGACCTCATGTCGTTGTGTTATTCATTATTGTTCGATATTTTGGTATTTAAAATCATTTTAGATGAAACGTCCACAGAGGTGCTTCAAGCCAAGATAGAAGAACTCGAAGTAAAACAATCCGAATTGCTTGCACAAGTGGAGTCCAAAGAAAATGAATTTGGGAAGAAAAGAGCCCAATTTAAAGAGCTTTTTCTTCAAAAAGAAAGTAAGTTAGCTTATAATGTAGATGTTGTTTAAAAGGGTTGTATTATTTTGCCTATAAATGTTTCATTTATTAGGTTTTTTGGGGTGCTTTCTAAGCTTGAGAGATTATTAAAGGATTAAAAAAGCTTAAATTTGTTGGGTTTGAAGCTTTGAGCACCTATTATCAGAATTTGTTTTAATGCATTAAAAGTTGTTGGTTTCTGCTTGGTTGAGAACTGTATCATGCATTCCCATGACAAGGGATAACTGTATTTGCATGTATACATGGGACATAGGGGATGAAGATAATGGGGGTAATGAGGGAAGCATGAGTTCAGAATGGTAAATTTTACATCATGTGACTTGTATCCTCTAGGGGGGTTATTGTCATGTTACTGTCCTAATTTATGGTGTTTTCTGAATTAATAAGAACCTCCCCTCTGTTTATAGTGGTTGGCCCATAGGTGGCTCTAAGGAAAATCTTGTTGTTTTAGTTTAGCAGAGAAAATGTTTATGGAACCATCAACACACTAGGCTGTCACAAAAGTTGAAACATTTCTTTAAACCAGGTTTTAGGTCTTTGATGAACAGCATTTAATACACCAAACAGTCATAGTTTCCCTGACATTTCTTCAATATTTTGAAAAGTACTTTTCAATTTTTTTAACTTCAACACCATGACCCTTCATTGGAATTGTACAGTAGCTAGTACAACTTGTGATTGTTAATGTTATGATGAGAAATTTGATAGGATTATATCTTGGTTATTCCAATGATGATTTCTCTTATCTTGTTATTATTTCAGGCATAAGTATTTACTATCATATAAACATCTTATTTGTTATTTGATTGTTTATATTTAGCAGAACTCAACAACCAAATAACTAGCCTACAGATTTTAACTAAGGAGAATGACCGGTTGCTGGATGAGTTGAATAAAGTTTCTGCTGAAAGAGATAATTTAAGAACTGCTGTTTTGATAACAAAGACTTCAAATGATGAAGAATTTCAGGCTATGAAATCAAAATACCAAGAAGAAATAACTTCACTGAAGGCTATTATGCAAGGTAAATAATGATCCATATAAATGAAGGCAAGGTAAATAATGATCCATATAAATGAAGGCAAGGTAAATAATGATCCATATATTTAAAGGCAAGGTAAATAATGATCCATGTATCTAAAGGCAAGGTAAATAATGATCCATATAAATGAAGGCAAGGTAAATAATGATCCATATCTGAAGGCAAGGTAAATAATGATCCATATATCTGATGGCAAGGTAAATAATGATCCATATATCTAAAGGCAAGGTAAATAATGATACATATATCAGAAGGCAAGGTAAATAATGATCCATATAAAAGAAGGCAAGGTATGTAATGATCCATATCTAAAGGCAAGCACCATTCAGTTTGGTTTGATAAAGGTTATCTTTACCTTTGCTAAAAGCACAATGTTTAAAACATCTCAAACATTTGACAGTTTACTACCTTTATCAAAATGAATATGCCAGTTGGTAATTGCCCATCCAAATGATGTACCTTGCATTGGGATAAAATTTTCTTTTCAATACCATTCTATTGAAATGCCACAGAACAGAATGTGTCATTTAGATGGGCAGTTACAACTGAATTGGTTTATTGAGATTGATGTAAATTATTTCCTAGTCCTTATTCCTACTCACAACCCAGCCACATGCCAGGAGGGGTAAGTAAGGAATGACTTTCCCATTCCCCCTCGAGATGCAGTTACCAGTAGGTATGGATCCCTCAAAATCTCTAGCTCTTCTCCAAAGTGGGTAGTTTTTTTTGTTGGTTGTTTGTTTGTTTCTATTATTATTTCGATAAAGAAATGTACACATTTCAGCAATGCCACTTGAAAAATCTGCCTCTTACCTGTCAACATTGAACTAGTGTCCTTAATTGGAATATTCATTATTTACATTGTATATTCTTCCTAATTTAGATGCAGTTCTTGAAACAAGACAAGAATCATCAGTGAAATATGAAAAAGAACAACAAAAGTTGTTAAAAGCCAATCATGAACTAGAGTTGAAATTGCTAAAATATAAGACTCAGTTAAAAGAACTGAAATCAAAACAGCCACCTGAGGAGGAGGGAAATGATGGTTTGTTTGATGTCCTTTCTGGAGCACGGAAGAGACCAGCATCACCTGAAGATAATAACAAAGAGAATGATGAAAACCTAGAGGAAAGCATGAAAAAAGTAATGATTATTTTCTTTTTCCCACTGCTTGATATGTAAAATATTCCTGAGTGTCCGACTATGAGGACGGGACCAGAATTAAAGTCTGCCCAGTTTGAGGCAAAGCCTCGGACTGGATCAAACTGCGAGGACTTGAAATTTGGTCCAGTCCGAATTGGAGGTCTTGGAATAACATCAAGAACAAATGAGTTCTGGACTGAATTAATTTTGATCCAGTCCTAGAACTGAATCAAAATTTTGATTCAGTCTTAGGACTGGATCAAAATTTTGATCCAGTTCTAGGACTTTTTACTAGGTATCCAGTACCACCATGTGACTGAGACACAACAGTGTGATCAGTTAATTTGTTCATGAATTGTTAATGAGTTTTTGATATGTACATGTAGTTACAACACAGCAGTCTAATTGTTGATCCATTAATAATCAATCCTCTCTTGCTAAACATACTTTTGTTAACTTTTTGTTGTTCGTACTTGTTCCCTCATGATCTTTCGAATTTCAATTTCAATTCTGTGTCAGCCACGGTTTTTCTACCATGCACATCATGGTTGTTTTATAATATTTGATCCTTTCCCACTCATTGTCATTATTCTTTACCAATGTTCCAGCCATTATAACCAATTCTTCCCATATAAAGCATAAAAACCAACTAGTTTTCTTTTTACATCAGGCTCAAGAAAATGCAGAAACACTTCGAGCCATTGTTATGCCACTTGAAGAGGTACAACATCAATATATTTACACTTTTATATTTTAATAATTATTCAATTACATTACATTACATTACAAGTTACTTATTAGAATTTATTTAAACAGGAAATTGCAACTTTAAGATCAAAACTTAAAAATGCAAATGAGAAAATTAATGTGTTTGAAGCCAAGGAGAAAAAACTGTTCAAGGTGTGTGGTTGTTTTTATTTTTTCTTTAACACTTTCATGAACTCACACAAATGTTATTTTTCACAAAATGTGAAACAAATCACTTTATCCAATTCATTACCACCACTATCATTACCGTCATCTTGACCACCACCATCATCTTGACCATTATGATCTTGACCACCATCATCATCTTGACCACCATCATCATCTTGACCACCATCATCATCTTGACCACTATCATCTTGACCACCACCATCATCTTGACCATTATGATCTTGACCACCATCATCATCTTGACCACTATCATCTTGACCACCATCATCATCTTGACCACCATCATCATCTTGACCACCATCATCATCTTGACCACCATCATCATCTTGACCACCACCATCATCTTGATCAACACCATCATCTTGACCACTACCATCTTGACCACCATCATCATCTTGACCACCATCGTCATCTTGACCACCACCATCATCTTGATCACCACCATCATCTTGATCACCACCATCATCTTGATCACCACCATCATCTTGACCACCATCATCATCTTGACCACCATCATCATCTTGACCACCACCATCACCTTGATCACCACCATCATCTTGACCATTGTCATCATCCTGCCTAACATCATCATCTTGACCACTGGTCAGCATTTTCTTGATCACCATATCATCATCTTGACCACTATCATCTTTACATTATCATTTTGTCCACCATCATCATCTTGACCACTATCATCACCTTGACCACCATCATCTTCACCACAACCATTACTTTCACCAGTAACACCCCATGTACTGATCCAATATGTTTTATATTGCAGTCACAAAGTGACCCAAGTGGAGACAGTACTACATCATCTACAAATGTTACAGAACTGGAAGAAAAGGTTTGTATAACTAATAAACCAAGCTTGGAAGATACTCAGCTTTTGAAACTCGATTAAAGTGCTTATGAAACGAAATTTTTGTTATTCTGATTATTGTTTTATTTGAAAGAACTCGTGAAATAATTGAAGA
>JAOBAZ010175542.1:0-18161 GCA_026546875.1 Pteroeides caledonicum | reverse complement strand
TATACACTATACACTATACACTATACACTATACACTATACACTATACACTATACACTATACACTATACACTATACACCACACCACACCACACCACACCACACTACACTACACTACACTACACTACACTACACTATACTCTACACTACACTACAAATCTTCACACTTCAAACTTTCTTTGCTTAGAACTAAAGAAAGAAAACAATATTGGATTGTTGGCCAAACTAAGAGACAAAATTCCGGGGTAAGTTGTGTGTCAAGTTTGAAGCTAGGCTGTACTATACTGTACTAATCTTAAAGTCCTCGTTAACTGATTTGAAAATTATTGGTAAGGCATTTTCAGAAAGTTTTTCAAAACATTGTACTGTTTCAACAGCTATGAACATGCCTGTTAACGGACACATGAAGCGAGATTTTCCCCCAAAGTTTTATGCCTTAATGTTGAGGATCGATTAAAATGAGGAAATACCGCTTTTGTAAAAGTTTTCTACATTATTTCATTTAAAAAATTGTCAAGTTCGTTTAATAAGTTGTTAGAAAAGTTCATTTTTCACCCCGAGTGCATAACAACAATTCCTAAAACATTTCACACGATGTGTGGATACACAGGACTGCTAGCAAAATGTATTTCAGTACATAATTTATTAGACAGTCAAAAAGCTGGCGTTCTGTGGAACCTCGCTATTTACTGCGAAGTTGGTCATTTGTACATCAAGCAAATTTGAATGTTTCCCGAACAAAGCAAGGTAGCAAAGTTGTGTAAAAGTAGTGTTTCTTCAATTTAAATGATCTTCAACATGCAATCATAAAACGTTTCGGTCAAATAAGGCTTCATATGCCTTGTAAGTTTTAAACGGCTCCCAGCTTACAACTTGATTATAACGTCGAGATACTCATACATTTACACAAACCCATGAAATGGCGTCAAACGTATCGAGTATAAAGGTTCTTTACTAAATATATGTCGAATATTTTACACTGTTACGTCTCGACTAAAATATAGTGCCGAATACTATGTTTGAACGAACATGAAGGAAAGCTATCGTTACAATATTGACAAGCAAAACCCAAATTTATGTCCACAATTTCATCTCGTATGTTGGCCACTAAACCACGTGGAAAAAAAATGACCGATGTACATAGGAAGAAAACTAAAGACACGCTTACAGGTCTTTCATGCATAATAATGATAATTTAGTACTCTTACTTAATTATTACGCTTATCGATCCTACATGGTCGTTAACAGTCCTGTTCAAGCTGGCCCGTTTAACCATGTTTGCATTTGTATTCGTGCGCGTGTATATTTATGAGTGGTCTGGGCACAAGCAAAAGAACGCTCGGCCTCTTGAAGAAGTGTTTACGGAAAAGACATTTTTGTCAACGAGCGTGGAAATATGGTTTTATTTTCTTGTTTCTTCTAGACGTGTGAATGGTGGCGATACGAACACGCAAGATACAGAATCCAAAAGAAACGTTGTGCTTAACCAACAATCGGATATTGACGTACGTTAGTTGTTATTGCTGGTTAAAACCCTGGGAAAACAACCCTTGATTGTGAGAGATTCGTACGGGTGCTCTGAAACTAGGAAAGTCTTCAAATTTATATCTTACATTATAAAATAGGGAGTATACGAAGACGCAATGGCCGACAACGCGGAAAAAATATATTGCCATTTTCTTTTAATATCCGTTGTCAACTTTTTTATTTTCCTAATTGCAGAGCTTGCGGAAAGATATTGGCGTGAAACCAAACGAAAACGCAGCTATCAACAAGGATGATTTGTCGAAGAATGTCCAGGGAGGAATAAATAAAGTAGTTGTAAAGCGCGACGACGTGTTGGAAAGTAGACATAAGGGACTAGCAGAGATGGGTGAACAGGAATACATAAATTATAAAGCTAAAGATGTCGGCCAAGGCCTTGTACAAGATATTGATGCAAAAATGCAAAAGTTTGGTAAAGCAATTGACGACCAAACTGACGCAAATGGTGATAGAGAAGTCGGTGTAAGTGATGAGAATGATTTTAATCGACCAAACCTAGACCAAAATTTAAATAATGACCAGAAATTTGCCGATAGCGACCAAGAAACTGTGCAGGAAGGTATGTCAGTATTATATTTTATTATATGTCGTGCGGGCCCGAACTCGCGTATTTGAACGCTGATTGGCTAACGTGTGGGTTCGTACTTTCCCGTACGGACCTGGCGTACGGACCCGCATGAAAACAACGAACTAAGTGAAACAATTTGTAAAATAAGTAAAATTAAACGAAATAACGAAGGATGGCCGGTCAATTAGCTATTATTCGGAGGAACTAGCAGACGAAGATGATATATTAAATGCTACGGAGATAGAGTACACAAGAGAAGAAAGCAATCCTTGGAACTCCATCAACAATGTCTTTGAAAGACCTCAAGCAAATATATTGCAGTACGGACCTCGCGTTGGGTTAGTTGGTAGTTAATATAAGTACAGTACAGTTTGAGGTAATGTTCCGATCGCGTGCCATTTCTTCGAGTACCATGAAACTAACATTGTTCTAAAATGCGTCATTGTCATCGAGATAACGCCAGTTTTGGAAGACCGTAACTCGAATAACCCGCTGCAGTGGCGTATTCGAATTTGCGTGAACCACGCGTGGATGCATCGCGCACAACTAGATCGACACTGTCAACAATTTCAAAATGGAGGGAAAGAAGTCATTTTCCGACGATGTTGATCTGTATAGACGTTGTTTGGACATAATATATAATTTATAGACCTTCCATTTTGGGCTGAAATATTACACCCTCGTGAAGATATATATTGATATTTAGGACATGATTACAATTATCTTGTAGGTGAAGATAACGACGAGAACGCTGCGGAAGGAGAAAATAAAGAGGACGCAATAAATGAAGACAAAATACTTGACGTGAAACTGGATGGTAACTCTTTTATTTAAAAGATGCTCTACTCTTAAAACAAATATCAACTGAATATATCTAAATAAGTATTTAGTATATCGATTAATTTGTCTTAACCCTTTCCGGACCGCAGTTGACTTTTATTATTTTACGTAGGCTAACGCCAGACGATTGTACTTGTCTAAGGTAAAGCTACGGTCTAGAAAGAGGTAAAAACTATCTCGCTAACCCTTTCCGGACCGCAGTTGACTTTTATTATTTTACGTAGGCTAACGCCAGACGATTTTACTTGCCTAAGGTAAAGCTACGGTCCAGAAAGAGTTAAAAACTATCTTGTTAACCCTTTCCGGACCGCAGTTGACTTTTATTATTTTACGTAGGCTAACGCCAGTCGATTTTTGTTGCCTAAGGTAGAGCTACGGTCCAGAAAGGGTTAATTGTATCTCTAACTTGTAATTTAATGTGGACTCAAAAAAAGTAAATTACAAATGAAAGATACAGCTCGCGCGCTTTGAATTGAATGATACGTTATTTATATCGTTTTCGTCTTTTAGGTTGATTCTCATCGTGGGAATGAAAGGAAGCAACTTTATAACCCATAATCCTTATTTATTGAGCCCTCAGTTCAGATTCTAAGTCTAGTACTTCATGCAAGTATACTTATGCAAACGTTTATACAATATTTAGAAATTACAGCTAACTGAGAGTAAAACGCGCGAAACACGATACAAACATTACTACGAAAATGATACACGTAAAAGCACATGTATACATGTATGTAATTTAACCAAAAAGTTTTCCGACTTTTGAGTCAGATTGATTGCAGATCTAAAACCATCGCTCAACAAACAATCTGACTCAATATTCGGAAAATCTTTTGGTAAAGTAAATCTTTGTATACATGTGCTTTTATTTGTATTATTTTCGTAATGTTTGTATCGCGTTTTGCGCGTCTTTAGAAATTAGCGCCTTTTCTATATTTGATTACGTGAGTAGATAAGTTATTTGTAAACATCATTTAAGTAGTAATCGATTCAATTGTAACATTTGATAATGATGTTAGGATGACATCGACACGTCGTGAAATAAATTCGTTATCGCTTGTTTTTGCTTCAAAGATTATTACAAAAAAATGTTTAATAAAAAAATATATATATTAAAAAAAATAATAAACCGCACTTTAAAACATTTTTGTTCTATGACCTATATATACTTGAATGTACTTTTTTCGGTGTTTGTTCCATCAATATAACATTTTCTGGTCGTTTTTTGTCCAATCAGTGCAAAAATTGGGGGGCTGTAGTCCCCCAGCCTTTCGTCTTCGCGGTCCCTGATAAATAGTTGTTATCATTCGCCGAAGGCGAGGTGATTACAAGCAGTAGCGTCTCCTTTGCAGAGGTTATTTTAGATTATAATTTTAGATTACAGCTATGCTTGAACGTAAACAAAGTACTCAAGTCAAAAGAAAGAAACCGCTATGATAAAGTAATGCGGGTCTATCCCTGTGCCCGCATTACTTTATAGCGGTTACTTTCTTTTAACTTCAGTACTTTGTTTACGTTCAAGCATAGCTGTAAATCCTGTAATCTAAAATTTTAGTCTCAAATAACCTCTGCGGAGGAGAGAGCAGTAGCGTAGCCAGCCCGACAAATTAGTCCTGTTGTGGAAATACTTTCGTGTTTAACCCTTTACTGTTTACTGTCCCATATATGGGAAACAAGTAGAACAAAAGAACAAAAGACAAAGGGTTGAGAACTGTGAAAACAATGAATTTCTAAAGAAATGAATAATGGTAATGGTTTGAAATTTGCATAGCAGGACAATTCTTGCGCGCTGACTACACGCGCAAAAATATCACAAGATTGAACAATGTGACTCAACAACCCTTGAACAATATTGATATCATGCTTGAACAAGGTAGAGTGGACAGTACTGTTCATGACTGTTGGAACAACGTTGAACAACGTTGGACCTGTTGGTTCAACAACGTTGTTCATAGCTGTTGTAACATGATAAATCATTGTTGTTGATAACAACAAGTAAGAACAACATTGATATCAGGTATAAACAGGTATGATATCAGTATTGATTCACCTGGCCAGCTCAAGCATGTTCAATCCTGTTGAAAACAGCATCGAACAACATTGTTAACAGCTGCGAACAAACTGTGCGATTCCGCGCGTGTACGCGACAACATTACGCGACTATTGCAAGCCTGTATTACAATATTGAGCCGAAGCCAAATTGAATATAGGCTTGTAATCACCGAGCCTGAGGCGACTAATTGTTTTAGTACAAATTTCCAGATGTTTACAAATAATAATCAGCACAACTTTATGAAAATTTAATTCAAATTTATTATTTTAAATAATAACAATAAAATTCACTCCAAAAACAGTGAATCTTGACCAATCAGAATGCAGGGAAATCAATAGTAATTCATACCAAATGATCATAATTACTGAAGTGAATGGTTTAAAAGCTCAATAAAAATTCAGTAGAACTCAACGTCGACGTTTACACACTGTCCAAAAATGCGCATGATAAAATTTTGTCGCAAAAATCTGCGCAAAATTGCTAATAACTTTTTTTGGCATCACCCTTCGGTCCGAACAGTTATTAGAGCTCGTATTAAGGATAGGTGGCTGGTAGGAGTTTTGTGATATCTATATGTAGTGAAAATTTGAGACTATTATAACTATTAAAATAGTATTGAATGGAGAAATATGGATGAGATCTTAAGAAAAAGCGATATTTCTTTATTCGAACATAGCAAATTAGATAAAACTTTTTACGAAAGTTTTATCTAATTTGTTTGTAAAACGTTCAAAGACAGCGTGAAAAGTCAGTTTTTTAAAGGAAGTTTGAACACGAAAGTCTAAATACCAAAAGCCGTTGAAACTATAAGCAACAATCCATTTGCTCTCATGGAAAATGTGGTCGCGCAAACAGGGAACTGGAACTCACGCTCAATGGCTTAATGTCATTCTCGTTGATGGAAATTAATGGTAAAGGCATTTCACTTCCACGTGTTTTAAATTTTATTGTGATTGTTTTCTGTAATTTGTCATATCCGGGTATTAACCTGTTTGAGAAATCGTTGAACAAATATCAAAAACATCGCATAAAACAGCACTTCCGCTTTCACTTCGCGTCGTAGCTGCAAAAACTGAAGTGATATGGCTGGACTTTCTATTCCCAGTATTCCAGTAAAGGTATAAACTCAACTATGTATTCTTTGTAAAACGCTTTTTTGTGCATCTGTAACTTCATTTAACTTTTGGATAATACAGTTGTCGTTATAGAGAGTCAGAGTGTGGGCATGGTACTGATTGTAGTGAAATTCGCTGTTGGCAAATAGTTGTAAAATATAATATGCTGCAGTGTCAAGTTTATATACTGCTGCCTAAGCTTGTCAAAACAGGGTTTACGTTAACTTGCTTGGAAAAATGTTTTTAGATGCTGACTGGGTAAATTTCTTTAAAAATCACATGATCAACACATGCGAATCGAATATTACGTTGCTGATATAGTCATAATTAAATTGGTTGTTAAAATTTCTAAAATATTGTTACATTTAAGGACTACAAAGATATACCCGTACTCATTATTAATATATATATACCTCATATTATAAATTATATACCTCAGAACCATTTGATTGTGTTACCAGAGGCTGATATTTAACAGTTATTGAATGAGGTTGAGTGTGATATGAAGAATTATCAAGCCAAAGTTTGTTATCAAAGGAAGGCTGAGGATTTCATCCATGGCCATTAACCAATAAAGAGCCATGAAATATTTTAAATAAATAATAGAAAATCTTTCATTGACAGTGTGCAGTTAATTTTAAATACAGTGTTAATGGTTCACCACATTTATACTGTCGTGCTGCCTGCCTACATACAGTTAACAGATTTCATTCCAGCTGACATTGGGGTTGTCCAATAGCTTAATCTTTGGCACATTATCTTATGTTACATTTAATAAAATGATGGTTACAATCTGTTACTTTTACCAATTTTGTATGGATGATAGTATATACTGTATGTTAACAAATAAGTGGCATACAGTACACTCATATAAGGAGATAATGCATAAGGAGAGAGATACCGGTTGTATAAGAGCAAGGTAGTTCACAGACCAGTGTAACACGAATGGACCATCTGTTTGAGTTGTGATACAATATGTAACCAATAAAGTAAAATTGTCTGGATTTAGCCAGAGTGAAATCTGTTATTGTAGGTCTCTGTTTGCAACCAGTACTGTGGCTTAATTTTCAGTGCAATGCATGCTAATGGCTTACATATTTACTATCAGTGATGCTGGCCGCAATTGGCCAAGTAACAGATTTTACTTTAGATAACATTGGGTGATTTTAATTGTCCACTTGGCAACTCTGTGCTAGTAGTTGAAGTGCCTATACACCTAAAAGAGATTTTGGTGATTTCTATTGAGCAGGAAAAGTTAGTTGTAATGAGTTATTATTAGCTTTTAGTTTCAAAGGTATAACGTACGGTTCAAACATGCAGATTTGGCCCTTTTTTCGAGACAAAAGTTGCAACTTTAAATTCATGTTTCAATTGAAAACTTTTATTTGGCACAAAGCTTAATCATGTTACTTTTCTGATAATAATCACAGAAAGCTTTCTTAGAACACCCTTTCAATTGCTACAGCTACATGTACTGTGGTTATATTAGTCTTGTTGACCTTTTCAGAAAATCCATTGTGTAAATACATGTATATACAGCAACAAAATATTGTTTCTTTTTCTAGGTTTTCATCTTTCTCCATTTTGTTTTTACATGCTGGTAAGAGTGTTTTCAATTTTGAAATTTTTTCAAACATATTGTATCATATACTCTAAAGTATGTAATGTGCATCAGTAGCATGGCCAGCCCAACAATTTATCACACAAAAAAGTACTTTGTAAAGGAAAGGCAATGTTGCAGGATGTGATGTCACAATCACACGACTCAGTTATATAAGAGTAGTGACTTGTAGTTTTTGTGAGGTCAGCGAATAGATAAAAGCATACTTGAAACATACAACATACATGTACATTGTACATTACAGTAATCATACACACTGTCAGTGTGTATGCTTATGATAAAGTAATGAAATAGCTACTGGTAGACTTTTATTAGCTGTTTCAGTGTTGGTAAAAAATGGCCACTTGATTAGTAGTTTAATTACTGTTGTTTAATGCCAGCCACTACTTAAAATAATGCATTTTTTGAATATTTTTACCACAGGGCAGTGTCAATCCAATGGCTTCCTAATGCATATATTTTCTGTCATTTGGTTGTCATAATATTTGGTATATGGGTTATTGTTGAACCTGCAAGTCATGATGCTAATCAACTGGTAATTCCTAACATTTTACATTGCATATCTTGGCCGACTTTCCTAAATACTAATAATATTGTAAAACCGGCCATTGCTGATCAAAATTCATACAATTGTATCTAGTATTTAAAAAGGCACTCACTTTGTAACTCGTTGATTTTGGGGGGTTATACTTGTAAGTAAAGCTGTCTAGTACTAGCTACAGTAAAATTGTTGCGTTGTCAGCTGTGCATGGGCACTACAGATTTCTGTTGCTATATTTCTCTGCTTAAGGTAATTATAATTTTTCTTTTTAGTTGCTTTTATCTGTTGCTTTTGCTTTAATCAACGATTGTATTTTGATTGGGATTTATTTCAATTCTTATAATAGTAAGTAATAAAAATATTTAAAACATGACTATAGTCACATATATAACACAGATTTTGTTGAATTGAAGTTATAACTGTTTAACTTATGCTATGTGTGCTCAAAACCATCACCAACCTTACCATCATCAACTATGACCACCAATTGCCAACTACCACCACCAATTGCCAACTAACACCACCAACTGTCAAATACCACCACCAAATACATTCATGTACCACCATATGTAACTGCTGTACCACCACCATCTGCCATCACCAGCTACTACCACCACCACCACCCACCACAGCCACCCACCACCTCCACCCACCATCACCAACCACTACCACCACTATAACCAACCTCCTTAGTCAACCAACCAGCCAGCCACCTACCATTGCTATCACTAACATGCCCCCACTGCCACATAAATTGGCTTCTGAAAATTCAGTATGGCTTTTCACTTGTGATAATTTCTTTTTGGGTCCTGAAAAAGCACAAAGTTTCATGCACAGGGTGTAAATGAAGAATGTTAATGTTACCAAATTATGTCATGAATTACCATATTAGGTGGGATGTTTTGCAAAATGGCTGCTTAATACAGGGCCGTTTTATACACAGTCGACAGGTATTGTAGTATATTGTAACTGATTACACTGTACCTAAATATAATTAATTTAATATTTATCTATTTCAGATAGTCAATCTTCCAATTTACGATTTGCTGTTTCGTATCCTTTGACTTAAACTTATTCAAATTAAAAGTTGATAATTTGGGCAAATTTGTATCGAGCCACCTTAATAATATTTTCCATTAACATACATTAATCTAGTAGTGCTAGTTAGTTCCATTAACATACATTAATCTAGTAGTTTAAACTAGATTACTATTCATTTAATCCTTAACTAAAATTCTTGCATACAGTTTCGCATTTTTTAACCTGTTTCTAAAGGTAGGTATTTAAACGAGGCCCTTTCCTTCACAAGTAAGAAACGTCTACTACGTTACCACTGACAACAACTATGCAAAGAGTTAAACTGGCCGTAATGCAAATGACACGTTACGTGGTGCCATAATGGTTTCCTGATTGCTTAGATGCTCCTACATGTCCCTGGGAATCCCCAGCTATCCCTAGATGCTGCTAGCCATCCCTAGATGCCCCTAGCTAGCCCTAACCATTTGTGCCTTTTACCAGCTCTGTACCTTTAGATTGAATAAGAGTTTCGCCGCTGAGCCCCCTAAATTTATTCCATGCCCCTTCACAACAGACAACAAGATTGTTATCCCTAAGATAGCAATATTAGCCCACATTTTCCTGGTGTTCACCATTTCCCACATCCATTCCGTTGTCACTCTTCCTTCCCTTCATGTTTGTTGTCTTTTTTAGCCATTTACAGCGATTTTTATTCTTGTGAACTACCAAGAAAAAGGTGGCTTTGATTATACCCAAGCCTTCATGTCACCAGCTGGTTAGTATCACTAGTAGATGTTGACTACTGGTTCCATGCAGACAAATAGCTACTGGTGTGCGAGGGGGCCTGGCCCTTACAAAAATTTCACATGTTGTGGTCTAAATTCACATGTGATCAACATGTGAATCACATGGGGATCACATGTGATTTTGTGACATATCATGTGAAATTTTTGTAGGGGGTTGATATTTCCCCCAAGTTCCTGGAATGCTTTCAATTAAATATGCCAAATGGATTTAATATCTTCTAGAAAATAATTGATAACATGAAGTACTGTTATATGGTGGGCAGTCTGGGTAGAAGTTGCCTCCTGAAAATAGAGCATCATTAGTTTGATTGACTGGAATAATCATGCATTAAACAAAATTATGTTTAGCAAGAAGTATAGTTAGAAAGATGAGCCTAAAATTTGTATTAGTGTTATATTTGCATAGTTATAATTAATTTGTAGTCATTTACATTTTTTATCCTATATTTACATCATATTTGTATTTATTTATATGTACTATTTACAAAACAAGTTCGAGGGCTTTATTGGTGTATAAAGGCGCGAGCCGAAGGCGGACTGATAAGGCCCGAATAACGAGTTTTGTAAATGGCTCCAAAAACGTCAGTCATTAATATTATTTATAAACTACTGTAGAAAGCATTCTTAAATTTATAATGACATTGATGTTTTATTAATGAGTGTTCTATCAAATGGTAGAGACATCAATTAAGCTTTAATTTCTTTGGTATTTTCCTCATGAATTATTAATGAGTTTTTGAACTATATTTACATCATTATACTGTACTTATTTACATCTATATGTATATTTACATCATTATATTTTGTATTTATTTACATTTATATCTATATTTACATCATTATATTTGTATTTATTTACATCTACTGTATATCTATATTTACATCATTATGCTTGTATTTATTGTACATTTACTGGTATATCCATATTCACATCATTAGCCCCCTGAAAGAAATGGCCTGCCCCCCTCAAAAAAGCTTTACATCGTAGCTACATGCTTGGTCCTATGGCTCCATCCACATTGTGGAAGTGGTTGAGCATTGATTTATCTTGTCACTTTTCTTACAGAATTATCTTTGGTCTTTTTAATATAGGTGAACAAAATGAGTATCAACCTATATCTGACCCATCAAGACAACAAAATCCCTAGACTATTTCAGGTAAGTTTATTATTTAAACTGAAGTAACTTTACCATGAGAAGGTTTATTAGAGAGGGCATCTTTTTGGAAAGAGGAGCTTATTGTAGAGAGGAAGGCTTATTGGAGGGGCAAGAGGCTTATTGGAGAAGAGAGGGGGGTTACTGGAGAGAGGGAGGTTATTGGAGAAAGGCAGTTACTGGAGAAAGGGGGTTTATTAGAGTGAGGGGGTTATTGAAGAATGGGTGTTTATTGGAGAGAGGGAGTTATTAGAGCAGGATGCTTATTGGGGAGGAGGGCTTATTGGAGAGAGGGGGTTATTGAACAGGAGGGGACTTATTGCACAGGAGAGGGCTTATTGGAGAGAGGGGCTTATTAGAGAAAGGGGGCTTATTGGGGGCTTACTGATGAGAGTGGGACTTCTTGGGGGAGGGGTCATCTTGAAGAAAGGGATACTTTTTGGATTCTTTTGAAGAGGAGAGTTGTTAGAGAATGTTTTTTCCTCCTAGTCAAAGATGGGGCTTACTTGAAGTGTTTGTATTTTATAAACAATTAAAAAAAATTGTAAAAAATTTTTCATTTTTCATTTTTAGAAAATTGTTCACCAAAAGCAATCCAATTTTTGCCCATAATAATTCATTGAAGACTATATTTCTTACAATAAGATAGAAGTTCAAGTCACTTTTTTTGATTTATGTACCCCGGTAATTACCAGCAATTTTTTTTTGGTCCGATATCAATGCTTTTTAGCCAATCAAATCTCTTCATTGCCGGTTTGGTTTTTCCCATCCTGACTGCTAACTGTTTTAATTTGAAAAATGTAAAGAAAACGCTATAATTTTATCGATCTTTCAACTAAACCTTTTAACGGATAGCGATAATGAAACCTCAACATTAAACGGATAGTGATAATGAAAGCTATCACAGTGCAAGTGAGTTTTATCATGATACTGACAAATTGGGGACCAAAATTGTAGAATTTTGAATTTATAATTGTGTGTGCAAATTACGCATACAAATATAACTTGTTCAATACTGGTAAAGCTTTAACATGCTTCCTTTAAATGACAATTTCATGACCTTGGTCTGGTTTTCCCTTATCGGGACCTTGCAGATGGCGAATAACACATATGTCTTTAGATGTATGTGTTTGACCACGGTGTCAAAGAAAAAAATGAATCTTGATAGCAAAACCCTGAGAGATTCATTGCCTTCTTGTGATTTGATAGCATGGTCAAACACACAGGAGTTTTTGAAACTGCTTTCAGGTAATTAGCCACAATTGTAAAAATTACAATGGAGTCTTTTACAGTAGGAATTAATTTTGTGTTTGTGGAATTGTTTCTGTTTGTAAGGGTATTTAAATTTGTTCAGTTGTATTTGTTATCATTGAGATAGCACAACCAGAGAGAGTTCTTTTTTTGTTTTGTTTAAAGTGCCACGGCAGGAAAACTTATGTTCTTTCATAAAATGAAAGGACTCTTAAAACAAAATAGTAACTTCTTTTAAACTTTTTTCCTATGTGCTTTACTCTCAATTTATAGCCAAAGATATTAAAACATCATGGCTAACCTGTTTGGTGTTCATGTAATCATGTTGTGACGTCACCAAAGCTTCAAAAACACACATAATTCAGAACCAATGGGCCAGAATGCAAAACTGCAAAAGAAGTTACTATAGTTTTAAAAGATATTTGATTTAAGAGAATATAATTTTTCATTGTTGTGGTACTCTCAGTAGCGTAGCCAGCCCGACAATTTAGTCATGCTATGCAAATATTTCCATGTTCAAGAAACCATAAAAACAATTTGCATAGTATGAACAAACTTGCTGGCTGGCTTTGCCACTGAGTACTTTAACTATATGATAATCAAACATTATTCACCGAAAAAACTCACAAGCTGTAGCGGGATGCCTTTGGGACAACTTTGGCACAAGCTGGTTATCAAGTTGAAACAAGGATTTTTTTTATCAAATGTTATTTTAGCTACAGCCTTGTGGATATTAAGTTGTTAACAAGTTGATGGCTGCGGGATGATATTATCAAGTTGTTAGAACAACTAAACTTGTAACAAGGTTACACAGTGTGACGTAAAATCACACAAGTTGCAACATGCTCATAACCAGCTTGCTACAGTCGCAGTAACAAACTGAATGTGAGATGTGATTAAAAGTCTTGTTCCAGACTTGTTGACAAATTGCAACAACTTGATAGCAAGTTGTTAGAAGTTGTTCTAACAACTTTATATTATCCCACAGCCATCAACTTGTTAACCCTTTAATGCCCAGTGTCCGATATATCGGACACTAAGAACAAAAGCATAAACGATAGAACAAAGCAAAAACAATAGCAAAACAAAGAACAAAAGAAAAAAATTTGGGCCTTAAAGGGTTAACAACTTGGTATCCACATATTATGCCTGGCATGTTATATTATGTCAGCTGTACACATTAACCTGACTAGTTCCCTCAATGCTTCCTCCCTAATTACACAGTATTTTTTCCTACCAGCACATTGCACAGGTCAAATGGTTGAAAAGCAAAAAAAATTAAAGATAAACTAGCCAAGGCTGTTGGATTCCAAGGTGATTTAATACAACACAATAAAATTCTAAAGCATGTTTGTTCTTGAGACTGGCAAGTATCATCGGTAGGACCTAAAAGATACAATCTAATTTATGTAAGGCCCAATTGATAGCATAAATATTCACAGACCCCATCACCATAAAAGTGCTCTTTCTCAGAACTAAGCATAGTTTGTGAGCCCACCCTCAGACCACAAAACCAGTAAAATCAAGAAATTTAATGAGTACTTGGCACTTTTACAACACCTGGCAGAAGTTTATGAGCTAAATACCTAGCCCGTCTTTTGGAAATAGTTTTATTTACGACCATTTTGGAAAGCATTGATTGCTTCCTTTCAAACGCTCTTTCTTTTCTTTGACGTTTCTTCTCTCGGAGGTTTTTCAGAGCTTCCCTTTTGAAACGGTCCCTTTTTCTTCGCTTTTTATATTTCTGCCTGTTCATCTTCTTGCGGCGTTTCTTTAGTAAACTTCCCATACGATACACTGAGTTGTTTTTGACTTCATCAAGAATTCCCACAGGGTCTTTGTCTCGATAAATATTCATAACATTACTATATAAGGTTGAGGGAAATTGTTTGTCTAATATGTGACATTTTGGAGGACATTTTCTCCATTTTGTTACAGGAAAGCTCACATTTTCTGGAAATTGGTAAAGGCAAGTTGTTCTTCCAGGTAAAGTAATGGATGGATTCCATGAATTTTCCCAAAGTACAGAAATTTGATTATAGACAGCACTTGTGGCTTCACCTAATATTTAAAAAAGAATTAAGTATTGGTATTGTTTGAGAAGAGCACGCTAGGCCAGTCCTAGATATTCAACAATTTTATCATACTGTACAAATAATTAACAGTTATACCATGAGCTCGAGTCGTATATGAACTGATAGCCGACGAGGCGAAGCCGAGTTGCAGACAAGCTCATATATGGTGAGTAACTATATTATAAATAATATTATAGCAGGTCAAAATGTAAACCATTTCGTTTGTATATTGTACTGTACGGCACATTTAATAATTACAACACGAATTGAGTTATTTAAAACAATTTTTACAAATTGTAAAGGTTTTACAGCACATTTACTTTATAATACTGATAATTATACATTATGATTAATACAGTGCAGTCGACTACACTTACCTCTTGACAACTGGCTTAAAACATTAAATTTTGGGAAACATTTCCATTTTCCAACGTTTTTTAAGAAACCTGTCAGCAGTGTAGACATTTTTGCACTGTTTCAGCTCATAACAAGCTGCCTATTTTCAAAAAATACCAACTTTATATCACATTTTAAATAACATATTCGTTAGATAAATTTATTAGCAACAAAATCACTGAACAAAATGGATGCATTTTAACGTATTACCGCTGGTTCAAGTTATCTTTGACCCCAATTATCCCCAAACTTCCCTAAAGCTAGAAAATGTAAAATATTAAAATCAGTAGTTGTAGTTTTAAAAAACTTCATTTAACACAAAGGAAGGAATTTGTAACGAAGAGAAATAATTGAGCTTTTTGAACGGCAATTTGTCGTCATTGAGTTTTATTACGCACCGCTTGCTGCTGGTGAGATTATGAATTTGACGATATATCCACACAATGTCCTTTTTTATAGCCGACAAACCCACACTGACAGTAACCCCTTTCCGCTTCAAACGTGTTTTAATTCATTTTTTTCGATAGATAAAGAAAGCCAGGTACCAATGGCTGTTTTTCAGGTAATGTAGATATTTGTAAAGTTTTGTGTAAATTTGTTTTTACTTTTTAAAAACAAAATAATTGACAACTGTAACCTATAAAAGTATTTTTTTGCCTATGTAACGAAAATTATTATTGTCTTATAGGAAACAGACGGAAAGAGCTCGTAAAACTGTAGAATAAATTAGTTTCCAGTTTTTCGTTTACTTGCTTTGTTAATGAGATATTTCAGTTTGTTTCAGTACCAAGTACATGCTAACTACGTCACAGATTTATGCACAATGGACAACACAGAAAATGTAATATCTCGGCAAAACTATTTATTGTACAGGGTTGCCAGATTCCTGAATAAATAAGCCAAATTTCCCATTAATGCCGTTAAGAAAACAAAAGAAACAAAAGAAAAATACAAGGAAATCAAAGGGCCAATGAGGCAATTGTGACAATGTTTGGCTTATCTATTCGGGAATCTGGCAACCCTGGCTGCGTTGTTCAAAGGTTGGTTAACGCTAACCCAGGGTTAAACGATAACCCACTGTTTTAGTTTAGTCTGTTAGGATCCAAAGTTTTCGGTGCAAATTCATATCATAACACTTAAATCAACTCACAACAGTTCTGATAAAAAGCAACAACGTTTCAACAAAGCCAGCTCCAATAAATTTGCTTCTCAAATGATCTATAACCCAGGGTTAAGCTGACTCTGCTTTGAACAACCGGCCAAGTTTACATTGATGACAATATGTATATGTTCGATGTTCCAACTGATTATACAGGGTGTCCCAAACAAACTCCAAAACTATTGAAATCACGTATTGTTTGAATTTGAATCCATAGCAGTTTGTAAAGAATTAAAATATCTGTCAAGTACGTTTTTTTGCTCATGGGAATTTAAGAATGCTTCTTAAATTCTAAAAGCAAATAGACTTAGCAAAAATGAAAACAACACAAATTAGTTCTTTTATCACTACGAGAGAAATGGTTTAACTAAACGCCGAATGGAGAGTTTTTGTGTTAAATTATATGAGAAAGCAAAGTAGAACCGAAGTGCGAAACGCTTTCGAGAAAGGTTTCCAAATAATTAATTGCATTGAGTATTACTAGTAATTACGACAGTTATGGCAATTTGTTAACGCACTCGTGGGTTCAGCATAGTGCTAGAGCATTCAAATTCTAACAATAGGAGATTTAGTTTTGGGTTTTTTTTGGACACCCTGTACAGTATGACGTAATTAGCATTCACTTCACTTCCTAAACAAACTGAAATATTTCAACAACGATGCAAGTAAACTCGAGAAAGTGTCAAATAACTAATTCTAAATAGCGTGACGAGTTTTTTCAGATAAGACAATAATAATTTTTGTTTTATAGGCAATTTAAGACTATCGTCTACAAAGTTTTCAAAAATGTTTGTTAAAGCCAATATGGCGGCCAGTGAGATCGCGATATATGTAGCTTTTAGAAACGTACAGCCAACCTAGTTAATTTAAGGATCAATAAAACAACCCTCCACTAGAGAAGGCAGCACGCCTACGTACGGGCATGTAGCCATGTACTGTGGTTTCACGAAAAATGCCTTTTTTATTGTTAGACTAATAAATTATACGCATGGCTGAATCGTGTTAATCCCAAATGAGTTAAAATCATTCCTAAGCAAACAGCGTTTTGTTTTTCATTTGTGTTTTGTGATGGCCTTTTACACGCGATGACATCGCTGTCCATCCGTTGATGTCTCATTCAGTAATTACCAATGTGGTAAAGTATTCAAAAATTTGAACACAAGACATTGAATCTCTGTGACTTTACGAAGTTGAATCGCCCGTTTTTGTCGTCCATTGGAATTCCTGTTCGTTTTCATCAAATAGTTTCGTTGCTATGACATAATATTGACCTGTTTGGCGAGAAGGTTTCTTTTACAAGATATTTTTTTATTGAAAACAACCAGCTTCAAGGTAACGTAAGAAATGTGTTGTTCCTAGCAAGCCTGTTTTAATTTCTGTTCTTGAACAGGAATGAACAATGTTGTTTATATATGCTTGGTCTTCATCAAAATAGACTATAGAACTGTTTCATTAGCCAGACCTCATGTTTGCAGTCCTGTTCGATTTCTGTATTTCCTTATTTTATTGTGAATGTGGTATGGACTACGCGATTTCACTAGTTCACCTTAAGAGTTTTACCATTTCTGCGTCTTCAGTAACAAAATACTAAATAACTGTTAATGAACCCTTTCCGGACCGCATTATTATTTTACGTAGGCTAACGCCAGACGATTTTACTTGCCCAAGGTTGAGCTACGGTCCAGAAACGGTTAAAACTTTGTAAAATGCAACTACAGCTACAGCTACAGACTTAGAAATTTTGTCGAAAGTTGTTAATCGAGCAGAGCACTGTTAAATCATCGAACCAGTTGGTTCGAAACTGTAACGCGGTTTAACAACGCTCTGGCGTCTCAGTGGCTGAGTGGCTGGGGCAACTGGCTAGCAATCAGGAGATTGTGGCTTCAAATTTCTTCTGGGGCTCAAAATTATTTTCTTTCTGCGACATCAGCCTGTAGAAATACTTACACAGACACACACAGACACAGACACACACACACACACACACACACACACACACACACACACACACACACACACACA
>JAOBAZ010175320.1:0-10487 GCA_026546875.1 Pteroeides caledonicum | reverse complement strand
TGTGTGTGTGTGTGTGTGTGTGTGTGTGTGTGTGTGTGTGTGTGTGTGTGTAGACCCTTTGCGACAAACCAGATAAGCGTGAGATTTTGGTTTGGAACCAAATATCTAATAACCAAATATTGGGTATCTCAATTTCCTTTAAAAACTCGGCACGTGTAAAAGCCGTGTCAATAAGTGTCGCCTGCCACCAGGGGGACGAAAACAATCGTATTGTACATAAATAGGCGTTCTTTCAACCAGAATAAAAATTCAGAACAACTAAAATAAATGGTATTAGGCCATTTCAAGACAGTTTTTGGCATTTCCAGAAGGATACTATCAATTTTAAAACATCGATAGCTTAGCTATTATTACACGGAAGATGAAGACAAAATATATAAAATATGTAAGTTTTATATAGTGCCAAGTTACACGATGTGGAACGTGCGGTAAACTACCGGTTGTCAACTCGAGGACATTACCACAAGCATGCATAGACTTCAAACGTTAAAACGTTAAATCTACTTAACTTTTAAATATACTTAAATATTTATTGGGCGAAGCTTAAAAAATTATGGGTCATGAACTGTACGTTTTCAACCTAGGTTCAATAAATACTTTTCATTGATAAAAATCACTTAACGTTAAATGGATTGATTATGTTTGTTAATAGTTTGCTCGTATTCTCGTATTCTAAAGTTTTTGTGAGGAAAAGGTATGCAACGTCGTCAATTATTGCAAACTAATACATAAGTTGATGAATGGGTAATGTCAATGCGAATAGTTGATTTGATCCCACCAATTAGGTCAGGAAATTGCTGATTACTGGCACAAAATATTTTCAATGCAAAAAACAAACACGATATCTAGACAAATAAGGCAATAATTCGGTACCATGTAAATTACAAAGTCCAGTAATAACTCAAATAAAAAACATGACCGTGAAAAAAAACATGAAGGTCTCAATGGCATATTCAGTGGGGCAAGCAAGGGCTTGACCTTCTTATGGGAAGAACTGTATTTGTGAAGGCAAACATTGCGTGTACAATGACAAGGACAATAAAGAAAAGGGGGTATGGCACTACATGTGGGGCCATTTAATAAAAAGGCTAGCAACCAGTATTTTTTGCTACGAAAGAGCGAAGCGACTGCACGGCCCTATGGACTGTGAATTTGGGGATCAATTTGATTCAAGGTAGCTTCGTAAACTGTGTCATTGTATGTTTTGGAAATGTGTTGTGAACGGTTTAGTTTGTTTGCAGTACATAAACGATACCATGTTGCTCCAAAAAATCCCGGTTTTTCCCGCCTCTAATGGCGGCGTTCAATTCTCCTCATACAAATTTACCCCTGTATTTCTTTAAATACAAATGATTACATCCATTCAGGCCTTAAATATTGCTAACATTTCGTGTATCAGATATAAAATCTCTCGCATTTGGCTTCACAATCACTCAACTAATTTAACTCAACCAGTTTTCAGACGCGACGCGTGCTATGTGTCTCTTGATCGGTCCGCTTGACGGTCGGTTCCAATATTGCTCTAACATATGCACAATAACATCAATCACTTGTGGGGGATATTTACCCCTTACGAAAATTCCACATGTTGTGTTTCAATTTCACATGTGAATCACATGTGATTCACATGAATTTTACATGTGGTTCACATGTGGAATTGGAACATAACATGTGGAATTTTTGTAAGGGACACTTGAGTGCATGCGCAGTTCATCACTGCCAGTGTTGCTAAACGAAGCGAACGCCCAGGAGCACGGGTCAGTTAGCTAGCATCTGACCACCCGCGGTCAACTAACGACCATACGGTACGCAGTTTGTAACAAGCTTTATGTAAAATTCAAGTAGAAATCTCACAGTCTGTAACAACACTTATAATTCAACATGTGTGTAACGTACAGCAGATGACTGTAGAAACAACAGCACCGTTCCAGATCAAGGCTTGTTAAAAAATAGCATTTAACAATGCGACTTGTTCAAATACCCGTCACACAGTGTATAAAAGTCCTCTGTTTTAAATACACAGTCTGGTATTTGAAGAGTGTATGCAATAATGGAAAACACATATATGTTATTGACTGGCCGGTCCGTACTGTTGGTTACCGACCGCTCAGGAACCAATCAGCATGCTTGGTTTTAGTAAATGGACCGATGAACTTTACTAGTCATATAATAAAAGACAGTTACTAAGCTATCAGTGAATAGCGGACCGATTTAGGCTAAGTTAAAATTCTTATTATAGCACGAGACGCGCCGGTAATCCGCATGTACACTTTTCGTATCGGTCGCCACACATATACATTTTAAAAGCAAAAAACTTGAGCTGTTGTCTTCATTTAAGGACGGACTGATAAGTCGGTACCTTCGACTTGATGATTGACAAACTCTCCTAAAGACAAAAATTCGTGTATAAGGTCTACTGCTCAGATATATGCAATTTACCCGCCAGAAGGCGGAGCAGCTAGCCAGTTCAGTGTGCTTATTGGCCAGAACATGCAGTCTACTAGCTGAGCAGGATGCGCGAGCACAAAAACTTCAAAGGTTCCCACGTATATAGTCCTACTGTTTCCCCTTATACTGAGCTGTATACTGTATATAATGCTGTATGCTTTTTTCACCAAGAGATATACGTATCAGTTTTACTTGCCTTTCCTCCATTTCTTTCAATTTCCTGCAAGGCGAACGTTATTTTTTCCTTACTATTTTTCTCCATTATTTTTCTCGAAATCTGTTAAAACACATTTACAACCTGATATATGAATGCTTTTAAAGTTAAACACCTCCTCAAAAAAAACATTGTTTATGCAACAGTCCACTTACCATTGCCATCAAGCTCTTGAGATATGGGTTCAACTCGGCTTGAACAACACCACTGAGTAGTACAATGGCATCCAATGTGTTGAAAAACACTTCAGTATTTTGCGATGACTACAAAAAACAGTTCGTTTCAGTTCTGGTTCGCAAATATTAATTCGATTCCCTTCGACCCAGATCTGGCACTTTGGAACAAAAGTTCTCATTGCTATCCAAACCATTTAGAGCTATTTCTGTTAGTGCTAGCCTGTCTTGTTGTCGCTACCACTCTTACTGCTGCCAGATGCTGCGACTCCTTCTATCTGTTGCCGTAATTTCTGTCGCAAACACCTTTTCTGCTGCTTTATTTTTTTGCTACTACTCTTCTGCAGACGTCTCTGTTTCTACTACCTTAGTTGCAGACTGTTGCTACAACCTTATTTGTCATGAAGACATGTACCTTTGAAGAATGGTTCAGAGACCGACATGTACCTTCTACATGTACCTCTGAATAAACAACTGTTACCACTACTTCTGTTCTTTTTACATCTGTTGTAAACACCTCTGCTGCTGCTACTACTGACTATTTCTACAACCTTTGTTGCAGGCATCTCTATTAGTGCTACCTCTGTTTGTAGACACCTCCGTTACAGCTACTACCATTGCTGCTACCTCTGTTTGCAGACACCTCCGTTACTGCTACTACCATTACTTCTACCTCAGTTGTAGACACCTACTGTACTGTTTGTTGTCCTGTACTTTTGTTGCTGCAATGCCTGTTCTTGTTACCTCATCTAGAAACATTTATGTAGCTGCTACCTCTGTTTGCAGACACCTCCGTTACAGCTACTACCATTACTTCTACCTCTGTTGTAGACACCTACTGTACTGTTTGTTGTCCTGTACTTTTGTTGCTGCAATGTCTGTTCCTGTTACCTCATCTAGAAACATTTATGTAGCTGCTACCTCTGTTTGCAGACACCTCCGTTACAGCTACTACCATTACTTCTACCTCTGTTGTAGACACCTACTGTACTGTTTGTTGTCCTGTACTTTTGTTGCTGCAATGTCTGTTCCTGTTACCTCATCTAGAAACATTTATGTAGCTGCTACCTCTGTTTGCAGACACCTCCATTACTGCTACTACCATTACTTCTACCTCAGTTGTAGACACCTACTGTACTGTTTGTTGTCCTGTACTTTTGTTGCTGCAATGCCTGTTCTTGTTACCTCATCTAGAAACATTTATGTAGCTGCTACCCTACTACCTCTGTTGCAGGTATCTCTGAACATTGTTGCCTTTCTGGTTGCTTCCCTTGCTCTTGCAATTGCTGACACTACATTTAGACTATGCTGTTGCAGTTGCTGTGGCACTGACATTGTTTTTTGTTCTTTTTAGTTCCCTTCCTATTTCCAGGGCAAAAAATTCCACAATAAACAAAACTCAATATAAAATGGTAAAAAATCATGTTGATGAGGTCAAATGGCATGCAAAAAGTTACTGCTACTTTCCATGTTTCATTCTGCTCTCCTTCTATCTAATCCCTGTCACAGCTACCTCGTTGCTGGTAGACCTGCTGCTGATGTCACTCGGCTACACCGCTGCAGCTCCTACTATTGCTGTTGATACTGTTGCAAGTATCCTAAGTTCTGAATGTTACCCCTGCCATTGCTGGGTTTTTGTAGCTATAATACAGTACCTTTTGCTGCTAGTTTTGTTGCTACTTGTAACCCCTACCGGGCTGACGATGCCCTTGCTGCTACCACCCTTGTTTCTACCTCCCCTGTTACTGGTACCCTCATAGTCACTACACCTGTTATCACTACACCTGATAGTTCTACCTGTAATTCTCCCACCGATATTCCTGCTACATTTATTGCTATATTGATGTTATTGCTGCTTATTCTAAGATGCTGCTTCAGTTGCATACAATACCACTTGTAAGTAAGGTCAATCTACCTGTGATTAACAAGTGAAAATGCCACTTGCAATTCCAACTCATTACATGCAATTTAATTCATTGCCCACAAAGGGATTTTCTTGGGTGAGTAAAATTGTCTGGTGTTAGCCAGAGTAAAACTGTTAACTGTAGCGCTTTGCAACCGGCACCGCAATACATTGGCTTCACAAGAATGTTTCAAGTGACACTAGAATAGACATGCAACTCAATAGACAAAAGTGAGGAAAAGAAACAAGTCTTCTCATACAACCTTAAGAGAAAGCTCTTGTTGTCCAAACATGTTTACATTTGAAACAGTTGCATATTTTTTAACAAATGTGTCATGGTACATTACTTAATGAGTTTTACCCTGGCTTCCCAGAGTAATGATTATATCGGTACTCCCCCAGGTGACTCCCCCTGCCAGCAATTGGTTGAAGGAGATTTAATATTAGTGTATTCACACAACTTTAACAAAAAAATAGAGGGGAAGTACAAAATCAAAAGCACTTACCAATGCTTGACGTAATGGTGGCAACAACTTTGGCAAAATCGGCACTGTTTTCACTTGTGCATCTGGGACTTCCAACATTTCTCTAAAACCCTGACATGCAAGGAATTTGAAAGGATGCTTTGTTTCTCGAAGGCCCTAAAAAGACAATTACTACAAGTCTACAACTAATCCACATCAATCCATTCATTTTAGCATCTATATTTATGTGAGCCAGTATCTGAGCTTCAGCCCATGTGGCCTTAAACAAAGATCGCTCCTGATTGGTCAGTTCTATTTTTCCTTAGTGATGGGGTAGCAACCTTTTGTTTGAGATGATTGAACCACTAATGCCAAAATATTTATATCAGAATCACCCTAGACAATATGTTACTAAGGAATAATGGAACTGACCAATCAAGAGCGATCATGGTTAAAGACTGTATTGGCACATATGCCTTGATGAATAAAATCACCCAACATTAGTGTAAAATATGTTGAACTAAATTCCAAGGGGGTGGCCACAACTGACCTCATAACAGATTTTACTGTGACTTTTCCTAGGGATTTTACTTGTCCAGCATAAGCACTCTGCCAGGTATCAGGTAACCTATTGCCTCCAGGGGGATATTCCTCATGCAAAAGTATCTCCCTGTATCTCAAGTTTGTATTTCACATAGATCACGTTTAATGTTTCCAAGTTCTTTTTGTTGGCTAGGAGTGTGCATAGTCTGTATATTATGGGTAACCAATTGCCAGAGGGAGTTTCCTCTGGGTGAGTATAATTGTCTGGCACTTAAGTGAAGCAAAATCTGTTACCGTATTTTCTGGCTGATTATGCGCATGTCATCTATTGCTTTTTTTCTTTTCAAGGCTCGTGCATGTTTTCCGACGGTGCGCGTAATGCGGTAGCGAAATGTTTTCTACGGTTTCAAAAATTACTATTGACAGGTTTAACAAGAAATTGAATTACGGTTTGCGAAAAAGAATATGGTTTTAGTCAACCTTCTACAGTGTCAAATTGTTAAATTGGGTAAAATTTGCCTGCCATAGTTACTTTAATAATAATATCCTCATAAATTTAATGCTCATTACCGTAATATAAAGACGCTGTATACATACGTGTATTCCTTCTCGAATAAAGCTGCCAAATGTCGACATTTTATTTAGTACAGCTTGACTGCTCAGTGGATCAAAATTTACCATTTCTGATTGGTTGAACTGATGGCTGACCTTTGCAAAGACACCTTGGGCGCTGTTGCTAATTTAAGCACGAAGTTCGTTGTCACAAGTATCAAAATCTATTTTACGTAGATTTTTCGCAAACTATAACTCAATCCTTATCTACATCTGTATATCACTCTTGTTTCACCGCAGCTATTCATCATGCCTGTTCAAAAACGATCAAACCAGAGCTACCCCTTTGAGTGTAAGCTCAACGTCGTTCACCGAGCTGAAGGGATCGGAATTCAAGCTGCATCGAAAGAATTTGCAGTGCATGTTATCTTCCGTGCGTCTAATGCGTCGTCAAAAATGCATTTTGCCGTCAAAATAGGCAACTGCGCATAATATGCGGTGCGTGTAATCACCCGGAAAATACAGTATGTGGCCATTTGCAGCCAGCACCACAGAATATGGTTACAGTACAACAAGGTTCTTGATACTGATTTCTATATACTGGTAGCAATATAAAGCATACATTTTACCTCAGCTAGAGTGACTAAAACTGGATCAAATGATAAATCTTGTGGAGCTCCATCCCATTGAATTTTGTGCTTTACAGATCCATGGACCAGTCTACATAGCAATATTGTTTTAAAGCAAAAACAACCTTGTCAGGTTTATTGAAAAGCATTAAAATGTTCAACAAAACTACTCTAACAAAAAGATAATTAAAGAAGTCTAGAAGAGTCTATAATTAAAGACCTGCACACAATCCAATTTTGTTAGACTCAATTGTGTAGATTTGGATTAACAGATTATGGGGACATTCTTTAACTTTGTCTGATCCAATTTTTTATTTCCACTGATCTAAACTTGGTTGCAACACAGACAGCTTCTTTGACTTTATTAGATAAAAACAGAGAAAGTTCTATCTTATAAATTAGTGGAATCAAAAGTTGAAAAATTTGTCCCACTTCAGTAATCGGATAGGATCACAATTGGATCTGATAAAACTGCATCATTAAATTACAAATGTCAATTTAGTATTTTTTTACCTGCATGGTACACCACCATTGTTATAAATTGCAGCAAATGACGACTGCTTCTTTTCGTCAAACTAAAAAAAAATTACAGAAAAAAAACATTAGAATACTAGAATAACATTTATAAAATTGAAAACTGTTATATGAGTCAGTCATACATCTATCAACCCATTTCCAGGTGAGTAAAATCAACTAGCATAATAGAGTAAAACCTGAAAAAAAGTAAACCATGGCACATGGGTTTTATGAGAAGGTCTACCAGGTACATGTATAACACACACATGTTTATAATATGTGTGAAAAAGGTTTCTTATATGTCTGTCTCCAGGTGCATCTTGATTGTAAATCTTGACTACAGCTAACTACCATGACATTTTTTCAGCTACAATTAATCTCCTGTAAGTATGAGTTCACTGTATAATTAACTCATAAATACCCAGAAAACAGATTTTACTCTGGTAACACCAGATTTTACTCTACCTTTTCTGGTAACAGGTTAACCCTTGTGCTATGGGGCAAGCTGCAAGTGACCACTTAATAGATTTTACTCTGGCTAACTCCAGATTTTTCTTGCCCAGGGGAACCCTCTATTGGCAAGGGGTTAAACAGGATATCCAATATGGATATTTCTGTAGTATTTGGTCATTGTTTTTTCCAAAAAGGCTTTCACTTTTTTTTGAATTTTCATACTGGTTGTTACTTAGAGATGTGTATAAAAACAAAAAAGGGCTTGCTATATACAGTGTGAAACATTGCCTAATTAAACATTGACATTGTCTAATTATTAACATTTACAATACAAGTATTGAGTATCTCGTCAAATCTCGAAGAGTCAAATATCTTCACATTTAAGATTTGGTACCATTTCTGATTAGTAAGTAATTTTAGGTTTAAAAGAATTGCCGTTTGGTTACTATGGTAATTGCTTTTATAATAGCTACAATATTAAATTATATTTAATATTGTATTAGGAAGTAAAAACAGGTGGACCAATAGAAACGCTATAAAAATATTACAGAACTCACTGGGTCGATAGTTTTTGGATTCAGTCGTTCAGAAGGGCGACCTGCACTGCCTATTTGCTTTCTGCTCGAGCTGGCTTTAGTGGGAGGCGTCGTAGGAGTTTTGACGTGCTTGTGAAAAGGGGAACCTGGTCTTTTTGTATTACTTGCTGTTTGACTTGTCGCCATGTAAGACAGAAAACGTTTTTAAACCATACTCAACTGAACGGCAAAAACCGTTTACAAAATACATTCAAACAGCTGAAGACAACAAATTCTTGGTTTGTATCAAGTTCGCGCCACTCATGCATCCCAAACTAAAATACGCGCCAGTAATACTTTGGGACAGTGCCCAACCATAGAAGTACCTCAATACTTCGTAACATTTTCACTAAAACCGAAAAACTAGCCACACTAGCCACTGGTAAGTACGTGAGGTGGTCAATGCATAGTCAGTAGAATAGATGATCTGGAAGCTCGTTGAAAATTCAATAGAACTCGTTATCTATGTTGATCTCGGTTTATGCAAACTTGGTGCACTCTCGTTATCACGTGACAATTGTATTTTGTGGCAATGAACCAATTTCCATTGTTCAATCTCATGTTCAATCATTTTTATTGTGTGTTTACCTCAATACTCAACAGACACGTGATCACGAAGGTACACAAACTTGCATAAACGAAGACAATAACATAGATAATGAGTTCTATTGAATATTTATTGGTCTTCCAGACAATCAACTCTACTGACTATGGTCAATGCTATGCTAATTCAAAATCGAAATATTTTCAAAACAACATTTTCCCCGATATGTGAATCTTTGAAATGATTTAAAATTTACATAGTATGTCCGTTAAAATTGTTAGCCCAGCTACTGCAGAAAGGGCATGGCGTCCCAACATGGCCGCTATTTCATTGTTTTCACCCTTTAATACAGCCGTGACGTCATGTGAAACCATTACCAACATGAAAAGACAACAATTAAAACGTGCGTTCATATTCATTAAAACATTTCTGTGAACGAGTTTGATATATCATTGCACAACAATCACCAATTACCCTAAGGGGTATGGAAAAGGGGGCAAAGAGCGATCGCCTTTTCTGCCTTTCGCCAAGAAGTGCAAAGAAAGCAAAGCCAGTTGGTTAAATAGAAGAAACCGTATTCATTTACATAACTAGCTTCAAAATAAATCGCTAACACTGGCGGTACGTTCTTCCTAATCACACTTCTGGTCATATCTCTGCCCATAACTAAATTACCCGAGTGTCTGAAAGATGTAGGGATACAGTGGCTAAAAAATCCACGAAAATTAAAAATTAAGAAGGAAAAATTACATCTACATACCTGGCGAGTTAAAGGAGAAGTATCGCACCATTTTAAGTAATTCTGGAACATAGGAGATGTTCTGTAAATTTAAAAGAATGATCTGTACAATATCCGGATGGTCAATATCACAGATTGAAGTGGATTGCAAGTGATATTTTCGTGCCAACAGTGTTGGCACGAAAGTGTCGGGCCAACAGGAAACCAAGAAAACCAAGTTTATTTGTTAAAAAAAAAAAACGTCGTGTTGCATGTTCTATGAATATTCAAATTTGTGTAATATAACTCAAATTTCATAATATGATTAAAGCATGTCTGCAAGCGGCTCAATGTGAAACGAGTCCAGCTGTACAAAGAAAGTAAACAGAATTTAGTTTATAGCATTTACTGAGTCATGAAGAGTTTACTGTACTATCTTATGTGTTCTTATTCCCCGTTTCAGGTCTTTAGGCTCTATCTCATAACTGAACAAAGTTTATTTTAAGTTTGTTTTTCAGAATTTACACGAAAGGCACTTTTGTAACGACTGGATTTTTCCTTTTGTTTGTTGTCGCTCTTTGTTTTTGTTTTTGCTTTTATCGTATTGTTTATGCAATGGTATTCATATATGTATAATATACGCATATAGGCAATTAAGGGGCTGATTACATGAGTAATTTTCAGCCCGGCTGTTGGTGTATGGAAATGTGGCAAAGGACCAGACAAGTTAATCACACATTGCTAAATTCATAAAT
>JAOBAZ010175098.1:0-10488 GCA_026546875.1 Pteroeides caledonicum | reverse complement strand
TAATAATTTGAACCTGTATATATAGTCGTCTTAACTTCTTGTTTTAACTTTTAACCGATGAAGACCTAAGTTACTGGCCAAATTGTAAATACGCCTTTCAATAATTGAAAATACTCAAAATTCATTTTGATTAATGGAAGTAA
Organism: Pteroeides caledonicum; assembly: GCA_026546875.1. NCBI lineage: Eukaryota > Metazoa > Cnidaria > Anthozoa > Scleralcyonacea > Pennatulidae > Pteroeides > Pteroeides caledonicum. The sequence goes on along the minus strand of JAOBAZ010175098.1, from coordinate 10,345 downwards.
AAAACATAATAATTAATAACGTGTTACATTGCTTTTGCTATCTTTTTGTAAACGAAAAGGAAGTGTCTTGCAGTGCTCGTAAGTATCCGGATTACTCATCGTATACGAGTGGTTGGACCATGCCTATGAAACAATCGTAGTTGTTTGTATTATTTGTTCTTATTTGTAAAATCATATTTGAGGTTTTCCCGTGCATGAAAATTCAAACTCATGTTGTAGCATGAAGGTAAGGTACATGTAGCTTTAGAAAAGAAAGCCTTACCATTTTACTTTTGTTATATAATGTACTTCATATAATCAACTACTTTGTTATATAATGTTGCATGTCAAAATTTATTTTTTCTGTCATCCCTAAAATCTGCATGTTTCACGCGATCAACACGAGCGTATAAGATATAGAGCGTCATATATAACTTTCCGTCAACCGCTCTATGTTGCAAACAACGGGGGGTCTTGGGTCAACAAAAAGCCCATCGTTTCTCTCGGTGTTTACGACAATACATTCTAATATTATACCTCAAATTTAAATCGCCCAATAGGGAAATAGCTTTTGTACCACGTGAAAACGTGACAAATCACGATGTCACATGCATGATTCTTCCACTTTTAATGCCCGACATATTTGCCGTCGCGCTTTGAAGTTTGTCGGCCATTCAAACCATCTTAGTTCTGTTAACTGTGGGTAATCTAACTAATGTGTGTAATCTAATTAATTTACGGATCACATCTAATGAAATGCTTTCCACTCGACAGCTTGCAGTTCAAAAGAAAGCAATCTCAAAAGGTCGATCGCCGGACATTTTGCACAGAATGGAAATCAGCTTTTAAGTTCATTAGGTATAATTTAATTTTATAATTTCTTTTTTTCAAATCATTTCATATTTTAGGAGGAAGTAGAGAAATTTGAAAGAAAGAAGCAGGGCAAGAAAAGACGACCACGTAAACAACACGAAGAGATTGTGGCACCAAGTTGGTTGTTGGTGCACAAAAATGCCATCATATTTACAGTGATTGCGGTTGCTTTTGTTGCTTTTATTGTTCGTATTGCTGTTGTGGAATAATGTTTTGCGACTAAAACTTTTGTTATTTTATATTTTTGAGTTTCGTTTGTTTAATGCAAATTTATTTTGTTTAACCTTGTAATATTAATAAAGCCGAGACTTTGCACATTTTGTTGCTCCCACTGGTCAAGCAGCGAGCGAGAAATTCGCTTCTGCGTTATTTTCTTTTTCGGTCGCAGGGTTGCAAAAACACCTCACGAAACACTTGAACCAATCAGATTGCCCCTGTTTCCTAGCACGCGTGGTTGCGTGTGCATGACTTCTTTTGTTTTTGCCAGCTGGTGGTCCTTTGCCTCTACGTTTACGTGTTTCTGTAGAATCAACAGTATCGCTTTGACTATGTGGTTTGCTAATGTCTTAGTGTTATTACACTCATTCTGCTTAACACTCAACTAACCGAGCATGGTAGACGTACATTAAAAGATGTCCGGTGTGTTTGAACTGGACCATTTTGCCACGGCGCTACTCAGTCGAGAGAGAGCGTTGTAGTAGCCGAGTGTTTTACGAGAAACCTTTGAAACGGGGCGTAGCCGAGTACTTTACGCGCTAGTCGTTTATTCTCTTAACATCTTGTGCAACATCTTCACATCCCAAACGTACGAGACGGGATTTTCTAATTCTTTAAATTGTAAAACAATATAGTACGTAATAGACAATTCTATTTAAATGAACAATATTGAAATCCTTAGATGTAAATTACTCTTTGCCCAGCACAAAAAAGGTAGGAGAGAGTATTATCGCGCGATCCTGCACTCTTATTGCCCAATCAAATTGTTATACCCCAAATAGAAAGTTAAATTTATATATAACGCTTCAAATGTTCTATTCACAAAAACACTTTTTATCATTTATTTCATGGTTTAATTTGTAATAGTAAGCTTAATATTTTACAGGGTTAAAATTTGCCAGGAGGTCCTCTTACATCTGGTTTAAACAAACATATTTTTTCTGTATTATCTGTGCTTGTGTTTATTTTAAAATAATTAGAGAAAATTTTATGCGTCTGTAGCAGGCTTTTCGTCTTCCTTGTTTTCTTCACTTGTTTCACGTTCTTTTTTCTCATCTATATTCTCCTTCGCTGTCTCGTCTTTTTCGGCCGAATCTACAGCTTCTTCAGCTAATTTGGTTTCTGCTCCGCCAAGAATTAGCGACAACGCTTCAAAAGCATTTTCCAATTTTTTCAAATCCTTTTCGGATGTATTGAAGGAATATTTTTCGAAGGTTCCGTCTTCAGTGCGATGAACGGCCAACTCAAACTTTGATTCTTCGGACGAAAACTTGAGGACAGGACCATCTTCTACCTCGGTGATTTTGTACTCGAGTTGAGACAATACAGCTCGGGCGAGTCCAGCAGCTTTTTCCCCAGTCGTCATCTTCCGCGAATACAAAATGTTAGTGAAAGTTTTAAAGCTGTTAATGAACTGTAGTGTTGGCGATGTGTGGTGGTCTGCTGTTTACTTTCCTTTTATTCAATTATATTGTTTACTTTTAGACCAGCCATAACCTCAAAACAATTTGGTGAATTTTAAATTCGGCGTTGTTGCTGGCACATTCGTTGTATAAAACGATAGCGAGGTGAACGGCTTCGTCCTTGCACATGCATTATTATATAACTAGTAGTAATAAACTTAAGCGGCAATAAAGGCGAGTGGATTATCTTCTGTCTTGATGTGAACGTAAACTGCATCAATATGTTTATGTCATCAGGATGTTTGAAGCTACCTGCTAAAAACCCACTGTGTTTTGATTGGGTTAATTTTTAATTAGCGTCTGCGTGACCACAATACACAGCCCGAGATTAATGTCTTAATTACTAATATTCATATCCTGGATTTTACTTGATATTACTTTCTTTTATTCATTATTTAATTTCTTTTATTTATTATTTAATTTCACCCCAGTTTACGATCTTTGAATGTATGGTTTGGATTAGCCGCAGTAAAATAACGAAGGAGGAAGCCCTGATTTACACTGTTTGTGCTAGGTTTATCCAGGCTTTGTCTTAAAATGTATATAGGCTAATTCTATAATCGAATTACTTTACTATAACGAATTCCACAACAATGTGCAAATGAACGAAGTTCCCAATATTACTGGTATGTACAATTGTGACCACCGATATTACTATCTTTAATACGTACGAAAGTTGGTTCAGCTATCAAAAACGCCGTCATGAGGTCAGTCGTTAGAGCACCACGCGGTATGTTTGCAGTAGTGCAGGTTTGACTTCAGCCATACGAGTGTAACAGTGCATCATCAGTCACAAATCTCGGCTTGCATTACTATGTTCTACTGTCGAATGTTCCCCTTCTAAGAACACCCGGAACGATTCGTAATCGGGTGATCATCAAATGCTTCATAATATTATTTTAGCAAAGTAAGAAAGTCTTGCACAATAATCTTCTGGGTAGCAGTGTAAAAGTAAAGTTCAGTAAGGTTAATTTGTTCCATGCTTGCTCACTGCTGCTAGGCAGTGTCGATATCTGTAGCTTTTATAAAATCATTTTGGTAAATCATATTCAATATTTATCAGTTATTAACCTGGAACAAGGGTGATACCACAAGAAATTACCCCGATATATAAATATTTCGTCCCGAGGGGTAATTTCTTGTGGGAGTCACCAGAGTGAAAAGTTGATAACTGATATATTATACCGCATATTTAAAGCTTTGACGCATCATGTTACCGTCGGCCATGTTTACAGCCTGACACCCGTATCGGCAGGCGAGAGGGTAATTCGACTTAAAATTACATGCCTGGGATAAAAACACTAGGGTTTTACTTCGCAAGCCGTGTGCTTCCACAAAAAATTTCATGATCGCGTGTAGTTAGGCATCTCCCTGATCGGTCAATGTTAATTTGAGGTATAATATATATATGCTATTTACCGGCTGCGACGTCCGGATGGGAGAAAACCGGACCGAGGTTATGAAATGACCGAGGTCTTGTTTTATCCCATTCGGACCGAACAAAGCCGGTAAATAACGTGTTTATTTTTTTTCTTTAAGAAATGTTTGTTAAAGTAAGCGTGCATTAAAAAGTTTGGGTGAATTTTTCAGATTTTATTGACCAAATTATATTTGTACGCGTGATTTGCACACGCAATTATAAATTTAAATTTTGCAACAGTATATTTCGTATTTTGTTTGATTTCAATGTTTAATTCGTCGGGATAATAAAACTCACTTTCAATGCTATCCATTTTAGTTTGAATAGTAATAAGAGATTCAGTTAAAAAATCGACAAAATGACATGTTTGTTTACATTTTTAAATTGAAAACCGTTAGCGGTCCGGATGGGAAAAACCGGACCGTAAACGAAGCAATTTGATTGATTGAAACTCGTGGACACCAGACCGGGAAAAAATAATGTACAATATCTTCGAAATATGAAATATGGAATTATTTTAACCAATTTTGTTTGCTGATGAAACACAAACACAATAAACTTTTTCTACCATTGCTAAAGTTCGATACAGAAAAGTTTTTTTTATAAATTAATTTATAAGTATATTTACCAAACTTGTGGCTCAAAGTTATTGCGTCGGTTGGTTTACTCCATATACAATACTTAACTTATTATTTACCGAAGTCGAGGTGATTGTCGGTGAATATTCGCCAAAACGAACTCCAGGCAAATACGACTTTTTAAACGACTTTGGGAAGCGACTGTGGGAAAAAACATTTGTTATCTGGCTAGTAAATAATACTTCATATTTATTTATAGGATAGCTGACCAATCAAAATGCTTAAAAGGCATTATTTACTAGCAGAATTATACAAAAACTCATTAACACATTGTTCGCGCGTCTTTTTAAAAAGTTAAAAAATCTCAATGGAAAAATGTGATTTAAGTCGGTTGCAGGCGATTTAAGTTGTTGCAGCTTTTTGACAGGGGGAACAGGGATTTAAAAGTACGGGAGGCCCCGAAACATGCGGGTGGCGCAAAAAAGCTACTTAAAGTGCATACATGAATTATAATTTGTAAAGATTTATGTATATTTACATATTTATATATGTTTATAGTATTTTCGATAAGTCTGAAGATTGAAATAGAAGGTGCACTCGTAAGAGGCTATTTTTTCACATCCCCTTCCTGGGAACCAACTAAATATGTTAGCACGTATAAAAAGTTTAACTGCTATTGCTGCCACATATACTAGCACTTCGAACTACCAGTATCTTTTAATAAGCACATTCTATAACCGTAATCTGGAAACTCGGCAAGCTTTTATAACGTCTGAGACGAATACTGATCTGTATATATGCATATATCGTGACCTCGCCGCATAATGTGAATTCAAGCAAACAAAAAATAGAACAAATTGATATTGGAGTGTTCAGACCATGCCTGGGTTGACATGTTGCCAACAAATATATGGAAGATTGCCTTATTATAGCGTTTACATTGGCTTAGTCTTGTATATATAATACAATTCTCGATTTGAAACCCTAAAGGTTTGATCGTTTTGATTTATACTTATGGTTATTTTCCCATATTCTGTTATCCAATTGCATAGATTGGTCGCGAGGGTAAGACTTGGTCGCTCATGGCACAGACGTTCAACGGGGAGTAAAGACAAAGCAGAATATTGACGTCTTGCTCATTGATATACTTCGCACGGGCGCGTGTTTCTCTGTTAACCATGGATTAAGTCATTCAGTTTAACTCACTGTTAGTATTTCACATCAGCTAACGCTGAAGTATTTTACTTTGGCTGACGTTAGACGATGTTTTTGGAGAACTGTAGGAATGATTCTACTTTTCTAATTTGATATAACCATAACACTTTATACATTTTTTCTGAGGGACGCCAGGCAATTTTATCAAATAGATAGCTGTAGCAAATAAAAGTGTTTACTGCTGTGATCAAGTTTTGTACTTTTTAATTTGCTTTCACTAAAGCCAGAGTATTTTCCGTTGGCTAACTCCAGAAAAATTTAGCTTCTTATTGACACGGCGCGAAGACTTCACAGAAAAATAACTGTCTAATGGAGGCTTTTCTGGTACAAATCGAACCTTAAAAGCAAATGATCAGAATCATTCAAAAAGTTTATTATAAGGCATTAGGCACTTAGCTAATATACATTAAAAATGTAACTATAACCCAAGAAATGCGTTATAATAAACCGTCCATGCCGGAAAGTAATGGACCACTAAATGCTTCTAACCCTAAGCTACTTACAGCCCATTAATGACCCTGGACACACAATAACTGTTAAGTTTAAGAAACCTATGGCAGAGAAAGTGTTGAAGATTAGTTTACAAGTTGCGCTACAAATGAATATTTAAAAAAGACCGCCAACGTTTACACATGATGTATATAACATGACTGTTTTATAGACTGAAACGTTATTAGCTACATTCCTCCGAATCCTATTCCTCCGCACTTAAAAGATCAAAGCAAATACTATTTTCGTACTTTTGACGTAAACATAACTGTTGAGTGGCCATGAAAAGAGAACAAATCTTAAGAGAAGTACTGAATGAAAGTTGAATGGCGCCAAGGCTTGAATGAACATGTTCTGTAATCTCTAATCTCTAATAAGTTATAATTTCCAATACAATTGACAATTGTCAACATTTAATTTTGTAAACAGGTGGCTTGCAGGTCAAAGTCTAAGTTATAACCACAACATTGAAGAGGAAATTAAAAACAAACTAAAGGGAAAGGTACCTAACGATTTTATAAAACAAAGGTCAGTTATTATTGTAATGATTACCAGACATGAAGATCTTGGCGATTTTTGCATTGCTAATATGTTCAGCTCAAAGTCTAACTGATCTTAAAAACAATTTGGATGGTAAGTATATTATAATATCTTCCGAGTATTTATTTAGGGTCCCGATAATGTACGTTTATTGCAATATTTACTAACCATTATATACGTGCTTTGTGTACACTTGGCCAAACTATTCAATTTTTACATAGGACGAAAGAGCAATTATTTAGCTTTCCAATGATGTCTTTTTTAAATCGTAACGTTAAGAAACGACCATGTTCTCGTCTAATAAAAATTGCCGCTCAAGATCACATTCTTCCACCGTTAGGAATTGCATTGGAAACTAAACATAAACAACTCCCGAAAGGGAATTAACATTGAATTCTAAATTGTCTAAACTGTCAATACGACTAAAGAATGTTACTAAACATGGTTTAACAAAACTGGAGCATGCCTAAATCGATCGAAAAAAAGGAATTCAGAAAGGCGGTGCCCTCCCTGGTCGGTCGGATGTCAATATCCAAGCAGTGAGACCTAAAACTAAAAAGTTAAAGTTATTTATTTTCGATGATTATTTGCATGTCTAACTTAAACGCTATTGGCGTCTCGGTAAAAATCCTCCACTGAAGCAATTTAATATTTTGATCGCCTTTTTTCCAGAATCAGAGAGCACAGACACGTGTCAATGCGTTGGCATGGCCTGCTCATGCTGTACTGATTTGAAACTGGAGGCATTTAACCTTGAACAAAAAGGTACGAAATCAAACCTACGTTCCAGGTGCTTTGCACAGAATAGAATAGAATAAAATAGAATGGGATGGAATGGAATGGAAGAGAATGAAGTGAAATGAAATGGGATGGAATAGAGTAAACTGTAATACAATGACATCATTTATAATGTCATGAAGTTAGGACCGGGTGATTTAGTTAAATTAATAATGCTTCTAATTACGTTTTTAATTAAAGCATTTTCACTTAGGCAATTACATAACAATCGACTATGTGGTCTCTGCTTCCTATTGTCGGTTAAAAGTATGGAATAATGATGATTATTATTTATTTAAAATATTTCTGGGTTAATATCTAATGGCCATGTGTGAAATCGTTATGTCAAACGAGCGACGTCTAATATTGGGATGACTTTTTTCTTCCACGCTATAAAGTCACAACGTGGACGAAAAAGTCGTATTTCACGTTATGACGTCAGGCCAATGACGACGACTTCAACTTCCGAAGGAGCCGGAATGTAAAAGCCTTTTGTGTTCATTGACCTGCGCGTAATTTTTTTATTTTTTCATTCATGCATTCATTCATTCATTCATTCATTCATTTATTCATTCATTAAAACTGGTTATGATCATGCCTGCTCTTCTTCTGCAAAAAACGAGCTTCAAATCGAGATACAAAGACCATGTGCCATGTTTGTCACGGGAATGTTTTTATGGAAGCAAGGTTACTTTGATGCGTTGCTTCGAGAATCCATGACCATCCATTTAACTCTAACCGCCTCCATTAAGGTCTCAAATGAACAGTTTTCCAAGACGTTCGCTAGTCTCATGTTGCGCTGTAATGCAGCTCTACGTTTACTTACTATAAGTCAATGCAGCTCTACGTTTGTTGGATAAGCAAGCATGTTTTAGAGTTTTACCTCTCAATGTCGCTGTGTACAAGAACCTCCCGCAGAAACATCCACCTGTAAAACGCGAGGACCATTTCGTCATGATGGATAGTAAAATCCCTTTTGTTGATCCAGCGTTGTTTGCCAACAACGACGAAGCAGCCATATCGTACGCAGCATCAAGGGCTCTCATTTGGATGCTGGTCCTTCAGGTCTTTGACGCACTTGGTTGGCGGCATACTCTATAATGTCTCGCAATTACCAGGATGCTGGCAAAGACCTACGATCCAGAATTGCGTTAATGGCGAGAGCACTGGCAAGCAAGAAGGTCGATATTGAAGCAGATCAGACCCCCAGTTTCGAGGCCTTCTTAGCGTGCCGCTTAATTCCGTTGGACAAAAACCCCGATGTCAGGCCGATTGAGGTTGGGAGTTTCTACGATGGATCATTGGGAAATCATGGTCTTTGCCATCAAGTTGCAAATTATGAGTGGCGCTGGGGACTTACAGCTGTGTGCTGGATAGCAATCAGGCTGTGAGGCTGCAGTTCACGCCATGTCAAAGATTTTTGCTAAAGAAAAAACTGATGCTGTGTTACTGGTGGACGCCACCAATGCATTCAATTCCATCAACCGGAAGGTGATGTTACATAACATACAGTACATTTGCCCCGCAATGGCTGTTTATACTTTCAACTGTTATGTGACAGCATCGAGATTATTTGTGCTCGGTGGGTACCACGCAAGGTGATCCGTTAGCCATGTCGTTGTACGCCGTCGCCATTACGCCTCCCTTGCTCATGATTAAATCTGATAAAGGCAGTGATGTAATACATGTTGTGTATGCTGATGACCATAGTGGTGTTGGTAAGTTGATGCAACTGCGTGCCTGGTGGGAGAAGATTGTCGTCCATGGTCCGAGTCTTGGAATTATCTGTCATGTTCTCTTAAGTAAAATCATGCACCAGAATGGTACACTACCAGCAGTACAGAGGAATTCCATTTATGATATTCGCTGTGAGATCGCCAAACAACCGGAACTCTTTGCAGCTAACTTGAGATAGAAGATGACTGAGGAGCAGATTCGGGTAAATGACTTGGCACAGGTGAGAGAATCTTCAGCTTGATTCACAGCACTGCCACTTGATGTAAGGGCTACATCCTGACCAAGCGTGAGTTCTTTGACGCAATTTACATGCGAATTTGCCGGTCATTGAAGCGCCTTCCCTCCTGCGCCTGTGGAAAATCCTACAGGGTAGATCATGCATAGTCATGTCTGAAAGGATGTTTTACCTATCGAAGACATGATGAGATCCGTGATCTTTTTGCTGCTGCCATCAACGATGTTGCCCATGATGTATCAATTCAATCTGCTCTTACTCCTTTGACTGGTAAGGTTTTTTCATCAAGTGCTAATTCAGCCGACGACGCCAGACATAGCTGCGAGAGGTTTCGGACAAAGATGTGAAAAGCATTTTTTGATGTTAGGGTATTTAACCCATACGCCTCATTACATTGACATCAGAGCAGCTCGTTCAAAGCTAACGAACGGGAAAAGAAGCGACAATACAACCGACGGATTGTTGCAGTGAAACATGGCTCCTTCACACCGGTCGTCTTTGGCGGATGCAGAAAGGAGACACAACATTTTCTCAATTTTCTGGCTTCGACGTTTGCTGACAAGAAGAATCATTCTCTATCCATGGTGGTTAGCTGGTTACGAGTAAGGATCGCTTTCGCTTTGCTTTGAGCTCGGGTGCAGGAGAAAATAAATTTTCAGCCAGAAGTACAACCCGCCGAAAGATCTATCTCCCATTTGTTGTGCGCATGTCGGAATGCTTACGTCATCCTTGAATACCTTCAAAACACTTAGTAAATCACAACGAACATCGCATTCACCCTTGGAAATTGCATTCACCCCGGAATGTTTACACCGTGTATATA